>VSMD01016973.1:0-187043 GCA_008750895.1 Mirza zaza
ACATTGTGGGAAGAGAAAATAGATTGGGATGGACAGGTTGATAGGAAGATTTCCTGAAATATGTCCCTCGGTCAAAATCAAAAGAGAAATCAAATAAATAAAATTAGCTGCAAAAATTAGTATAAAAATTATATACTATAAAATTTTATTTAATTTTTAATTTAAATTATTGATGGAGTACATGTAAAACTTAGTTCTCTAGACTCCCAGCACAACTTTCTTCCTACTTGAAACATCAGCTGGGGAAGAAATCTGGCTTGAAAATTGTATTCTCCCCTCATACTCACATTGAAATTAGACTTAATTTTAAAACAGGAAGACAAATTCCTAGTGATATAGGCATGCTTAAGATTTGCATACACCAAAGATTCCACCTTCTTTCCATCCCAAGGGAAGAGCCAGCTGACCCTAGGGAATATCCAACTCCCTGAGAGTTAGAATGAACCCACCAGAGCCTCCCCAGGAAGCCTTCGATAAGCACCAACAGCTATGATGGGGAGTAGAAAGGGTTCACCTGCTGGGGTGTGGCCAAATTCAAGAAACACGTAGGCTTTTGTACCACCAGTGGAAAAGGAGGTTTCACAGAAGAGCTTCTTCATGCCTATTTTAATGGGCAAATCAAGTCCCTGAGGGAAAAGATTATCTTCTACCAGACTGGTAGAAGATAACCAGTCTGGAAAGAATATATCATAGAAATAGACAGCACCGGTGAAAATTTCCTTCCTACAAACCTTGAGGAGAAATGGAACCAGGTCTACAGGAAAGAACAAAGATAATGAATTAGCTTTATTTCTGTCAACTATCGCAATAACTCTGTACTCCAAACAAGAAACAGAGACTGACGTATCTGTCCAGAAAACACTCACCCCAAAGCTGGCATGGGAGTGGAAAATACTGACTCCTACAACAGCTTCCAACTGGTCTCCTGTTTCCACACGCATCCTCCCTACAACCTCCAGTACGTCTAAAAGAAAATTCTGATTCTCTTCCTCCTCTCCCCAAATTCTCCAAACATTTGCCATCATCTGCAGGAAACAAGTCAAAATCTTCAGTGTGGACTACAATGCCCTTCATATGCAATTCCACTTTGAAAGCTCACCTTTTCCCATCCCTGGGGCCAGGCAATAGGTGGTGTTCTGGAAGACAGAAAGAATATTTTTCTTTGCAGATTATGATGTCTCTGAAACAGCTTCCTAGTCTTAACTTATGGAAGACTTGGAACTCAAAAGATTCAAATGGGAATTCACTAGGCAGGGAAACAGAGAGCATGCATGAAATCATAAAACACACAGTGGTGAAAGTTCTCCTCAAGCTTTCCGAAGTCAGTGTCTATAAAGTCTCTTGTAATCATTTATTATAGAGTAGGGAACACATCTTTTTCAGATGTAAAAATGTAAAAAGTAAATATTTTAATTCTCTTCCTTTTGAGTTCAGGTCTTTTAAAATTTAAGTATTTGCTTTTCTTAATTCCAGTGAGACTAGGGGGTATCTCATTTAGAAAGGCTGTTTTTTCCCTGATTAAGGCAATCAAAAAGGAAAATCCTAGGCAAGGCCCGGTGGCTCATGCCTGTAATCCTAGCACTCTGGGAGGCCAAGGTGGGAGGATTGCTCGAGGTCAGGAGTTCGAAATCAGCCTGAGCAAGAGCGAGACCCCGTCTCTACTACAAATAGAAAGAAATTAATTGGCCAACTAATATATATAGAAAAAATTAACCAGGCATGGTGGCACATGCCTGTAGTCCCAGCTACTCGGGAGGCTGAGGCAGGAGGATTGCTTGAGCTCCCCAGGAGTTTGAGGTTGCTGCGAGCTAGGCTGATGCCATGGCACTCACTCTAGCCTGGGCAACAAAGTAAGACTCTGTCTCAAAAAAAAAAAGGAAAATCCTGCTTGAAAATGAACTAAGAAATGTCTACCTTGTGGATGAGGCAAAGGATGACTAACTTGCTAGTGAGTTTCCTCTTTGGTGTCAATGGGAAACTAGGTCCAACCCCCCCCAAAACAACAACAACAACAAAGATCCCCAACATTACTTAGCATCAGGTCGAGTAGAGGTTAGTGTAGAAACTGAATAACATGTTCTGGGAATTAACATTGATATTTAATATGTAACAATGATTCACCAAAACTTACTTGTACTATTTGATAGATACCTCGCTGGGCAAAAAGAATCACTCCAGGTTGTCTAATTTACAAACTCCCAGAAAACTCAGAAGATGTTAATTCTATTCAAAGAATATTAACTAACACAAAACTTGGCAGAACTGTATTTAGTGCAGTAGTGGGACCACAGGCACTTGCCACTAGGACACATGAATTTTCCTTTTTGCTTCTCAGCCTTGGCAGCACAGCAGGGAGAAAGGCCTCTCACTTCACTTGAAGAATCTATCAAGGTATTCATGACAAACCTCAGAAGTGACATTTTGCTCCTTCTCCATGTGGCACAGAGCCATGTCACACCTGCTGGAGAAAACAGTGTGCCTGTAAATAACATTTTTCAAGGGAAAATTAGAAATCGACTCCACAGCACCTGTAAATAGCACCTATGTACCACAATTACCATGCCACCAATGGACACTCAGGTCTCAGCACATAAAGATACAAAAATAAAGTTAAAAAGGGAAAGAGGAAGCAAAATTAGTTGTTAGGATGAAATCTCTCTCTCTCTCTCTCTCTCTCTCTCTCTCTCTCTCTCTCTCTCTCTCCATTATTCTTATAATTAATTCAGCTGGAGAAATTCATTTTTAATTAATATTATCAAAGTTTTTTTAAGACATAAAAAGTAACACTTAACTAAATATCCAGTTCTAAACACACATTTCATTCATTTAAAGTTCCAGAAAGATAGGAATTTTAGCTGTTTTTTTCACTTCTATACTCCCCCTCCTAGAACAATGCCTAACACAAGGTAGGGACTCCATGAATATTTGTTGAATAAATTGATTATTTAAACTCATTATTCAATAAAGTCATGGCCTTGTACATGGTGGGCACTCAATTTATTGAGTGATAGGACCTAGCACTATAAAGAGTTGGCAAAGGATAGCCCTCCCAGATCCAGATTCATGTATCTTAATGCTTCTTTGAAATATCTAACAGGCTTCTCAAACTTGACATGGCCAGAACACAACTCTTTTTTACCTGGAACTGCCCACCCATTCCTTGCCCCAAATTATTCCTACCTTTGCTAAGTGGAGAAGAACTTCCCCAAGACTTCTGATGACTTGGTGCAAATATATTCCAGTCTATTTAAGCACACACGTAAGACCTTCTATTATGTAAAGCTAGACTATCCTAACTGATATGTCACTCAAACGGTAGATAGAAGGAGAGGCAATGAAGAAAACAAACAAACAGAAAAGTGTTGTTGAAGATAATAACACAACCAGAGAAGCAGATCATATAGGAGCGTCAACCTGAGACCAAAAGACCACCACCCAAGTCATCAAACAACCAGAGAAGCAGATCATATAGGAGAGTCAACCTGACACCAAAAGACCACCACCCAAGTCATCAAATAAAACAAGAATATAAAAAGAGGAGATTTTACTTGGCAATTTGGATAGTAAGTTCAACAGGAGTGAAAAGAAAACTAGATTAAAGTACATTCAGTATTATATTTAGATAAATATATCTATACTTTATCAACTATTACATCTGTACACACTCATAAAACTTCTTTGTTTAACAGTACTTAAATGTCCAGAGAACCATGTATTAATGTATTTCAGCTATCATGGCAAAGAAACCAGTAGAAACTGAGTTAACCTCTAGAATACGTAGGCAAAATTATTAATAATTGGGAAGACTGTGCTCACCAGTATTCCCCTAACCACAACAGACTAATATATCCTCCACAGTAATGAAAGCTTCTATAAAAGAGAAGGAGAAAAGAAGAAGAAAGAAAGGAGAAAAGAAGAGCAGAGGGAGGGAGAGAGGGAGGCAGGCTGGCTGGAGGGAGCAATGTGATCCCATTAGCGTCACATTAGACATGACCATAAGAAGCAGTGGACACACGTGTGAGGGTCATGGAAGACATCTGAGCAGAAGTTATTCCTGCACTGAGACCTAGGGCAGCAGAATTAGCCAGAAAAGACTGCAAGGGAGTGCTCCAGGCCTACATCAGGAATGACATACATAAAGCATGTAATAATTGCCTCAAACGTCTCTCTAGAGGCTTCTTTCCATCGCTGTGCTTGTACTTAACAGGTAACCCATGATTCTGAATTGTGCCAATTTGGTTTGTCTGGTAATCTGAAACATGGACCATCATCCAAAGTCACTAACTGAATTTTGCCAAGGGTTACCTAGAGTCACATCATATCCCCATTCCCAGAGCAAGGCCGTAACTATTATAACATTTAGTATCATTTAGCCAGGCTCACCAGTGGACACAGAAGAGAGAAAACTCTGGAATCCTCCCAGACATTTATCTGGGTATGGAAGTGCAGGCTGGCATGTATCAGCCCACGGTAGTCCCCATACCCTTACTGCAGATCATGTAATGCCAAGGGCAGCATCTGAAATGGTCTAAATTTAAGAGTAAAAAATCTTTGCTTGTCTCTATCAAATATAGAACCAAAAAATGAGAAGGGTAAGAAAAATTTCCTTTTTCCACCATGACTTTACTCTTCCTGTTCAAAAACTGCTAGGGGTTACTGCAAAGTGAAAGCAGTCTTTTGTGTTTTGAGTTCTTAGCCACTTACCCCCTGGTAATAGCGCAAGGAGGTGGGGTTGGGGAAGAATTTGAACAAAATTTTTTTTAAAAAAATCACCCTGTAACCTAATACTGAACATTTTAAAGGGCTTACTGAAATTACTGAGATAGGAAACCGCGAGGCCCAACTACTAGTTAAAAAGTTCCAAGGCTGGAACCAAAGTCTCTGACAAAAACAGGAAAACAGGATGCAGTGAAGAAACTGGTTAAGATGAGTAAGAGCCAAGATGGTGACAAGAAGGACCTCTGCTCACCCTTACGGCCCAGTATCCCTGCTTATAACGTATTTGCATACTAAAAGAAACTCCCACCAGCACCCAGTTTGTACTTACCATGATAACCCCTACAAGTTACCTTATATGGTATGTAAAGAGGACCCCCCCCCATTCTTAGAAATCTCTGCCCTTTTCCCAGAAAATCCATGAATAATCCACCCCTTATTTAGCATATAATCAAGAGATAGCCATAAATAGAGTTCGCCAGCACCATGGAGGAGCTATTCTCTGGTGCTCTGAGAGATAGCCACTACCCTTTCTGTGGGGTGGCCTGCTTGCTGTCCATTCGTTTAATAAATGTCACTTTCATTTCCAACTTAAGGTTTGTACTTGAATTCTCTCCTGCATGAAGCCAAGAACCTGCCTGGCCTTCAGGCTGTACCTAGTTTGGGGGTGCACTTTCCCGTGTGATGTGTGATTACCATTCCTATGATATCCACAGCAGCCAGGACCTCCACTGACATCCTTATGCCCTCCTAGGAAACCTAACAGATGAAGTCAATTGCATGTGCTTAAATTGCAAAGAGAGGAAATTAAAGCTTTTAAATTCAGATTACTGTGTTTCATAAGATACATCCATTCAGTTACTGAAGTTTTTGTGAGCCTTGTGTAGAGTAGGTCCTCCTATATTTGTTAAAGGAGTTGACCAGTGAATGAGAATCAATGGATGAAAGGATAAAAGGGAGGGAAGGAAATTTAACTACAAGAATAAGCAATGTGTAAATATGCCTTGAGTATTAAACACTAAATACAATTCAAATCAATATCAGTATCCAAAGAACTGATGGGAACACCTGATATTAAAATGGACTGTCAGCTCAGTGATATTATTAAGAAATCAAGTGACTTGAAACCAGTTTGTAACAATATTCTTCCTCCCTTATTATCCTCATGCTCTTACCTTCTAATCATTTCTCTTCCCTGTTCTCCAACCTCACATTTCCCTCAAGTCTGGCCGCCCAAATTTTTTTCAAAGGTAAAGGCTCTTCCCTTTCTACTAGTAATACTCACACAGTAAGTCTCGCTGAGTCTGCTCAACTGTCCATTCACTGCTTGGTTTACTCAACAGCAAGTTACTGAGCCTCTACTAGGTGCCCAGCATTGAGTAACCGGGGCCCAAAACAATCAAGAGACACACTAGGCCCCTACCCTTAGGCTGCTTACAGTCTTTGGGAAGCCACAGAGAGTAAACAACCAGTTATAATAAAAATAGATACACATGTGGAGCACTGGGAACACATGGCCTGGCATCAGAACTTGCAATCTAGTTGAGGAGAAAGGACATTTGAAATGTTTTAAAAGTTAAGGTCGGTTAATAGTTCAAGACAACAGTCCACGGCCGAAGCCGATAGATTAATATTCTGAGGGACTCTGTCTGGGTAATAAGACCTTTGCTTTTTGTCAAACAAAGCAAACTGGCCACTTCCCTAAGCATCGTCACTCTGTGCTGTCTGTCTCCTCACCAGTGCCACATGGGACTGTCCTTCCCATCTCCTCCCCTGCCCTACCCTTCCTTTAAGACACAACTTGGCAATTTATCGTGTTCTGCCTTAAACTCTTACATCCATACAGCTCTTTCTTGTTTTCACATATGTGCTTTGCCATTGCTTGTGGTATCTGTGCTGTTGCAAGTGTCCCTTCTCCTCAACTAGATTGTAAGTAGTTCTTTAAGAACAGGATTGTCTTTACACAGTCTTGTTGACACAGATGGCTATGTGTTTGTTCCTGGCACAGTACCTTGCCAGAGCAGTGCTTGCTATTTATTAATTGTTCTTTGTTTTTTCTTTGTTTTCTGAGTCAGAGTCTCACTCTGTCACCTGGGCTACAGTGCCATGGTGTCAGCCTAGCTCACAGCAACCTCAAACTCCTGGGCTCAAGCGATCCTCCTGCCTCAGCCTCCCTAATAGCTGGGACTACAGGCACACACCACTACACCCAGCTAATTTTTCTATTTTTAGTAGACACAGGGTCTCACTCTTGCTCAGGCTGGTCTCAAACTGCTGACCTCAAGTGATCCTCCCGCCTCGGCTTCCCAGAGTGCTAGGATTACAGGCATGAGCCACCGCACCCGGCCTTTTAATTGTTTAGTAACACGGTGTAGGTAAGCAAAAAAGAACCAAATGACTACCTAAAACTACTAGTCATCAAGATTCTTGACTATTCTCAAGGGAGGAATGAAAAAGACTAAATTTTTCTTGGCGTCACTTCCAGCGGATCTATGCAGGGATCCTCTGTGAGGAGAAGAATACCTCGGGGAGGAGATTCTGCTTTGCAAACTGTAATTTGGACTGGAAGTTCAAATCATTAGGTCAACCTGACACTAAAACCATTTATACTTCAACAATAATCCAGGCTTGAGTTCAAATATTTATCCTCTTTGCTGAGATGCTGCTAACACCTAAATCTCCAGTCCCCCTGAAATTTCCAGAAGAAATGAGGATTCTCTTCACTCACCAGTTGAAAAGAGAGATATATGCGGAGGATGTGGCAGTAAAGTTCCAGAGATTGATACCCAGAAATTGCAAGCAGCATTTCTAATCCCGATGAAAGGAGACATGTAGCTGATTCCCTTAAAAGATGGGATTTTTGAAACCAAGAAAAAAGAAAAGATTAAGACTGAACTTTGAGAAAGATTATTTTTCTAGTGGCAGCATCAGAGGACTTTGTACATTTATTCAGTTCACTGGTTACAAAGTTGTGGGTGCATGGAGTTCAAAACAAGTTTCATTTTTCTGTGTGAAGTGCCCAGTGGCAAAAACACCCACTCCACAGCTCTTAAGTCTCCTTTCGTTAAATGGAAAGTTCCACTAAAAGTAAAAAATTATACTACGGCACCAGCATGCCAGCACTGATGAAATGATAGGCCTCAAATGCATTTGCACATTCAGGGACTATCAGGCAGAATCAGGCTGCTGCAGGTGGTGACTGGCATTTGCCTGATAACACCACCTGCATACTTTGCCATCTAGGGTTTAGCAGACTTACTCATAAAGGAAGCTCAGGCTCTCCTGCACTATTTACTCTTCTTAATCAATTGTCTCTGAGAGGTTTGTAATTTTTTTTAATGCAATAAACATTTATTAAGCACCTACTATGTTCCAAGCACTGAACTGGGACAGAGGTGATTCCATGTGGCCTTTGCCATCCAGGAGCTAACAAGCCAGTGGTGGAGCCAAACATGCTAATCGGATAATTTTGCTGAACCGTGATTAGTGCTGTAACAGGAGTAGGAGGAGAGTACAGCAGGCTCAAGAGATCAACCCCAGTTTGACTCTGAGGGATCAAGTTACCCAAAACACTTCAGAAAAGCCAGTGTGACCCCTGGTCACTTTTAATCAGAAAAGCAGGACACCTAGTGAACTCCAAAAGCAGCCTAGAACACAGCTGGAGTTCTCTGCACTCCCAAGCCCCCAAATTTACCTTCCTACCCACCTTCCCAGGACACAGTGACCTAACATTCTCCTGTCCTCTCACCAACTGCCCTCTCGCCATGTGGTCAACATTCCCGAATATGCTCAAAGCTCCTAATCACATATCTCTGCTACACAGCATCTCACATGGAACAAGAGCTCACTTACATTTGTACGACGAATGAATAGATCAGTTTTTCTACTTCTCTTCATTTTATCAGGCTTTTCTCTGTGTGTCAAATGCTGTTCCACATCTCCCTTTCCTACTTCTCCCACCGCCACAAATCCCTGCCCACCTACCCCCTTTATGTCCATCTATTCAGGGATATTTGAAGGGAGGAAGTAGGAAGAACGAGGATTCTGCAGTTAGGCACCCCTGCTTCCAACCCTGACAATATTACCTTACCAAGTCACTTAATGTCTACGACTCCCAGTTTTTCCACCTGTAAGATGATAAGAATACCCCACAGTATATACTGTTATGATGAGGGGAAACACATATGTCTAAAGTTCCTTCAAACTTTTTAAACAGGGGGAAAATAAAATAAAATAATAAAAAATAAATAAAGTTCCTGATATGCTCCAGTGTCGGGCACCCAGTCAGGGTGCAGTAAATGGCTTCTGAGAAGCCACTTAGCTTACTCACGCGGGAGCTATTTCTACTGTAGCAGAACAGCCCTTCCTGGGTCTCCGAATGCCTCTGTGGGAAAAACATCTACAGTTGAGAAACTTTAGACATTACAGAGAAAAACAGGATTAGGAAACTGAGGGCATTGGTGAGCCCAAACTGTCTTAGATTCAGTAATATGAAACCACAACTTGACTTGCTAAATAAAACCACTATCAGTGATATTTGGATCTCTTCCATTAGCACTTATGCCTCCTGCAGTATGATTTTCCACTTACCACTCCCTGCTCATTAGAAAATTTCTAAAGAGTTCCCTGCCCCGTAATTTATAAAGCTGCCTGTCAATCCATTTGGCTTCGAGGCAAATAATCCACATACTGCCAGAAGGTGTGTGTTATCTACGTGCACTTGCTTGATGCCTATCTGATTTTATGGCTCACAGTGTTGGCTCCTGCCCGCATGTTCCAGCATGGTCTCCAGAACAGGGAAGCACACAGGGCTTCAGAGGAAAAAAGCTTGAAATAGGCTCTAATGAACCACCGTGTGTTGTTGGTGGGCATTTACAACCCCACTTCCACTACGCAGGACGAGATGGCTTTCCTCCTCCAGGAAAACCTCACACCCAAAGGCTTCTTAGCCTCCAACCACCCAGAGATGCAGCTTCACAGTTCGAAAATTGACCTTTTTCCAGCCTCCCTTCTCGGCTGCCCCTGTTTCCCCACACCTACCCTCTCTTCAGGCATTGATCGCCTGACTCCTCAGCCTCCAGTTCCTGTACTCTCAGCTCCTTCTATTAAAAAAAAAAAAAAAAAAAACCATAACATTTATGTGCCAGATCCCATTCCACTCTAAGCACTCCCTGTGTATTAACTCACTTAATGTTCACAACGAAATTAGGAGGTAGCTAATATTATTATCCCCATTTTGCAGGTGAGGAAACTGAGGCTCAAAAAGGGTACAAAAAGGTAGAGTCAGGATTCAAACTTGGACAGTGTGGTTCCAGCAGTCTATTCTTCCTAAATTGTCTAGATTCCTTTTTCAAACTGATACCTCAGGCCAGATAGGGTGTATATTTTAAGTTTTGTACAATATTGTTTTCAGATAAAATAAACACTTGTGGAATAATGAATGCCTGGTTCTTTACTTTCTTTATACTGTCCAATGTCACACAAATGATGCTTGATCAGAGCCCCACGGGTGTCACCCCAGTCAGGCCTCCATGTCCCCCAAAGTCTTCTATCTTATCCCATTTTTGGCTGAGAGGCCTGGTCCTCTCTTTGAAGCCACTGATAAAGATGTGATACAAAAGTATTAAAAAACATGATTCCAGACTGGAGCATAAACAACTCTGCACAGTATTCTGCTCTCTGACATCTGCAGCTGCATGCCACAGTCCTTACTGCCTTTTAATAAACTTTTGTGGACCCATCGTTCACTAACTGTTCCTACCCTCTGGACCAGTTAATGCCATCGAGACAGAAATTTCTATAAATCTTTCTGTACTTTCTCTAATGAACATGAAAACTAACTTTTAGTATCGAGATGTATGCTCTTCTGATATTCAATCATTCAACGGACATTCACTGAGCGCTGGGATACCACACTGAGCAAGACAGACAATGTCTTTCTTCTCATGGTGCTTCAATGTCAGCGAAAGACACAGACAATAAGTAAGTACAGTCCTCCACGTCCGTGGATTCATCCAACCTCTGGTGGAAAATATTCAGGAAAAATAAGGGATGGTGCATCCATACTAAACACGTACACACTTTTTTCCTTGTCATCATTCCCTAAACAATAGAGTATAACAACTATTTACATAACATTGACACTGTATTAGGTCTTATAAGTAATCTAGAGATGATTTAAACTATACGGGAGGATGACTGTAGGTTACATGCAAATACTGCGCCATTTTGTAAGAGGGACTTGAGCATCTGTGGACTTTGGAATCCAAGGAGAATCCTGGAACCAACCCCCGACAGATAGCGAGGGATGACTGTGAGCACTTAATTGCAGATGATGGTAAGTGCTGTGAAGATAATCAGACAGGACGATGATGTGGGTGAGAGACAGAGTGAAGTGGATCTAGGGGAAATTAGTTTAGATTGGATCCTCAAGGAAGGCCTCTCTGAGGAGGTGACATTTAGCTGAGACCCTTAATGCTGAGAAGCCAGCATGCATACTCCAGGCAAAGAAAATGGTGAATGCAAAGTCTTCAGGTAGGAACAAGACCACAGAACTCTGGCCCCCAACGAGGTCACCATTGTGTCTGCTTCTTCATGACTTTATAGTCTTTATGTATCAATCCTGTCGCTCTTAAATCTTCATGGATCAGAGAATGCAAACCACATCTATAACATGAGTTTCTATCCCTCTTATCACTGTAGTTACCAAACTCTCAGGACTGTTGTGTCTTGGTTCTTTCTGGAACACTCTTACCAGGGGGAGCTGCAGTCACTCAGCAATACTTGTTGATGATTAACATCAACAGACCATGAAAAACAGATTTTGCAAGTCGATCAGCCATAAAATCTTTACTAAGTAAGGCAGTGGGAGACTCAGAACAGTTCTTGGGGAGCTGGGCCATTCAGCCCTGCCTAACCACCACCTGGCCCAGGCCCTCACCCCATCTCACCCTGTCCCCAGGGATATAATAACTGTGTTGAGTAATAACCTTTCTTAATCTGTGGGAAGCCTAATAGCTAACAACTGAGGATTGCCTTTCACGTTGCTTTGTGTTGAAATACTACTAAAACTCTCAGGCTTATACTTGGTATCAGATAGGTCATTTAGGAAAAGTTCAAAAAATTAACCTGTTAAAGAGATAATTTACAGAAAGATAAGCTTTGCCAGACATTCCTGATGAACCTCCCCTCTAGGGTTAAAAAGCATCATAAAGTTAGAAATACACCAGATTCCAAATGGGTGATACTACGCCCTCACACTAAGAATAGATATGCTTCTTTTGCATTCAATCCATTCATTATTCAGATAGGTGAATTTACTGGGCCTGTAATGCACCATTGTCTTAGACTATTTTTACCTAACTCAGTCTAGATCTCTACATTCCCAAGGCTTTGGAAGCTGCGTTTTTGGTACCACCCTTGCTAACACCAGCATGTGATATTCTCCCTCATTCACATCTTCACTCATTGGTCCAGGCACCTCTGGAGAATAGTAGGATCTCTTTTACTTGGAGATTTGCAGAAAGCCTTCGTAGTCTCTTATTGAAGAAAAAATTTTAAATACTCTGAAAGCCTGTGCTTCCCTAGATCGATCCAATTTACTTCTTTCTGTCCTGAAGCTTAGGCTAGTGTTCAATTCTAGAGACATTATACTTCTATGAGGATGTAATTAAATGTCAAACATAGTCGAGAGACATAAATTTCAGTTCTGGATTTATTTATTTACTCAACAAACACTTGTTATATACCAATTATGCACTATACCCTGTACCACTCAGAGGTTTTCTATTTCACTTTGGGCAAGTAACTAAATCACTTTATGCCCCAGTTTTCTTACTTGTACACATCTCTATAAAGATGTTATTGTACTAGAAAATCTCCAAGGTCTTTTGCAGTTCTAAACACCTTTACTTCTACATCCAGTTCTAACCTCCTTATTATTTCTCAATCATACTTGTTTTTAAGTAAACTGAGTTTTTCATGTGGAAATTTCCCATTAAAATGAAGGTTAGTACTGCTTATATATCTAAAGCATTAATATAATTCCATTGATTGAGAGATTGAGAGATGATTGAAAGAAAAAAATTTACAGCAATCAGTATTTCTGGAGTTTAGATGATTATTTGCAAAAATGATCAATAAAGAAATTATACTTTATACACACACACAATCAGTTCCACATCTGTGGATACAGAGGACCAAATAAGAGATTTGTGCATCCTCAGATTTTGGTATGCTAAGATTAGAGGGGGTAGTCCTGGAACCAATTTCCCATGGATATGGAGGGCTGATTATATATATTTACAAACAAGAAGTCAGATAACAATAATATGTTACAAATGGCCCAGAACCAGTTTCCTTAAAAAGGAAAAAGAAATATAAAAGCACTAAAAATATAAATAAAACTGTAAAATCCAAAAACAGACAGACAATATAAAAATAGGTATCCATATGTAATGCTGGTAACATTGTATATTCTCTCTGAAGACTAATTTGGCAATAAGGATTATTGCCAAATTAGTCTTCAGACTAATATGTAATAAGGATTATAAAATTGGTTGTATAGATTAATCACAATAATAATCTTAATCCTTCATTTTTCATCTCTTGACTCTGAGTTCACCCATGCAATCTGCTTTGGCCAATGAGCTTCCTGTCTTTCCAATCATGCTCTTTTGCTGTAACCACGAGACACGCGCAGCTTAGCATGATGGGTGGATGTGAAAGACACATGGAAGAAAGTGGAGCCTTTCCAGCTGGAGCCAGTGGTTTCCATAAATTAAGAAGATGAAGCAGGGAGTCCAGGAAGACTAAAGCAGCTAGAATTTGCAGGGCAAAATCCCAGAGAAGACAGAGCTCTGGAAATCTGCAGAGGGTCCCTCCCAAGTCTGATCAGCACATAGTCAGTAATGATCAGCACATGTGCAAGGAAACTACCCATGGTCTGGGAAACTACCACCCAAAAGAATTGGAAAGAATAATCTCTAGAGCTCACACAGAGCCAGAAACAGTTCTAGAGTGAAAAACCTCATGAATCATGAGGCATCAGGTAGCTTGATCAAAAGGGTGTGGCCTGTGTAGTGGGGTAAAATCAAGCCTCTGCTCCCACCTAGCAAAACTTAAAAGCAAAACTGAAAGACTCAAACTATTTCCAAGTAACTTAACTGTTTCCCAGAGCAAATCTCAAGAATTTTTATAGAAATACAAATTATCCAGTTCCCAACCAGGTAAAACTCACCATTTCTGTAGCCAACCAAAACTTCCCAGGTATATTAGTTTGCTATGGCTGCTGTAACAAAGTTCCACAAACTGGGTGACTTGAACCACAGAAATGTATTGCGTCACAGTTCTGGAGGCCAGAAGTTCCAAGTAAAGGTGTTGGCAGTGTTGCTTCCTTCTAAGGAATGGAGGAAAGTGAACAAAGGATCTGCTCCAGGCCCCTTTCTTTGGCTTGGAGATGGCCATCTTCTCCCTGTGTCTCTTCAAATGGAACATTCTGTATATACGTGTCTGTTTCTAAATTTCCTCTCTTTACAATGACATCAGTCATATTGAATTAGGGCATAGTCTAATGACCTCATTTTAACTTGAGTAATTCTATGAAAACCCTATTTCCAAATAAGGTCACATTCTAAGGATTTGGATTTCAACATATGAGTTGGGGGTAGGAAGGAACACAATTCAACTCATAACACCAGAAATGCAAATAAACAGGAAAATATAACCCATTTTGAGAAAATAAATCCACTGAAATCCAGAAATTATATGGATGATAGAATTAGTAGACAAGGATATTAGAATAGCTATTACAACTATACTCCATGTGTTCAAGAAGTTAGAGGAAAGTGGTATGATTAAATGTTAAGTAGTAACTTGGTAGATATAAAAGGGCTCAAATGAGACTTTTAGAGATATAAAACTATAATGTGTGAGATGAAAAATACACTGGAAGGGATTAATAGTAGGGTAAACTTCACAGAAGTAATAGCTAGTGAACTTGAAAACATAGCAATAGAAATTATACAAAATGAAACTCAGGGAAATAAGACTGTAGGCAAATATGAGCAGAGCAGCAGTGAACTGTGGGACAACTTCACGCAGCCTCACCTCTATGTAAACAGAGTGCCAGAGCAGGGGTGAGAGGCTAAGAAATTATTTGAAGAAATAATGGCTAAAAATTTTTAAATTTGATATATACTAAAACTACAAAGCCAAGAAGCTTAACAACTCCAAGTATGAGAATAAAACTATACCAAGTCACATCATTATTAAATTATGTAAAACCAATGATAAAGAGAAAAATTTTTAAAGAAGCCAATGAAAAAAAGACACATTAAGCACAGAGAAACAAAAATAAGAATGACAGCAGACTTCTTGTCTTAAACAAAACAATGGAGCAACATCTTGAAAGTCCTGAAAGACAAAAAAAACTGTCAAACTAGCATTCTATACTTAGAAAATATATATAAGCATTCTATACTTAGAAAATGTAAAGGCAAAATGAAGACTTTTTCAGGCACATAGAAGCTGAAAGAACTTATTAATAGCAAACCTGCCCTATGAGAAATGTTTCTTCTGTCCTCAGACAGAAGAAAATATAATACCAAGTGAAAATCCAGATTTGCTAAAAGAATGAAGAGCATCAAAAATGGTAACATGTGGAGTCTGGAGAGAAACCTATCCCACTCAGAAATACACCTGAGATTAGGCTTAATTCCATGTGTAATTTATAGACACACCGTATATGGTAAATTATGTTTGTTCAACAGTCATTCAACACATATTCATTGAATCTGTTCTATATTCCAGACACTGAGGATAAAGTTACTAAAACAGACGGCCCCTTTGACAGGCCTATTGAGCCCATATTCTAGCATTTGATCCTTTTATTCACAGATATGAGAACACAGCATTATAGTCACACTGTAATTTGTTGATATTGTTTTATTTATATGTTTTAATAACCTCATTCAGACTACGAAAAATTCTATTTGGTTGTTTCAGTTATCTTCATGATTCAGCAATTCAATACAGTAATCCAATTAATAAAAGCCCTCATTTACATAGGCCTAGACCGTAATATACTCTAAACAAAGCAAGTTTACTATTTTTTGTTATCTCAAATTTTTATCGGGCTGCTGGCATTGGATTAGAAAGAAAATGAGATAAGGGCAAAGAAGCCATGGGGACAGAAATAAAATTATGGATCTTTATAAGCTATGTCTTTTACAAAAGAAGGTTCTCACTATAGACATACACACGATGCAATTAAAATGTAAATGGAGAGCAAAGCCATGAGTATCTGGAGGAAGCAAATATGCTGGCATTAAGTACTAATTTAGTTATTATAATTATTAATAAATATGACTTAGGGTGTCCTGGCAGTCAAAGCAAAAGGGGAAACACAATTTTCAAGAAACTGTACTTTCTGTCGGGGAGAAAAAAATTACTAATACAGAATACTCATTCATGCTTTCCCCTTCCCTGCCCCGGATGTCTTTAAATGTTACTTCACCCACTGAGGCTTTTGATGAACACTGGGGTGGGGGTGGAGGGATCAAGAAAATACACAGCGAGGAAACTCGGGTATTCTATATCACTGTCTAAGGAGGAAGTATATATTTTGGCACCCAATAACTATTATGAAAGAGTTGTCCTCACTCAGGAAGCAGAGTTGTCCTTACCCCTTTAAGAGCATATATAAATTCTTCTTTCCTCATTTTACACTGGTTAAATGCTGTATTTACCTTTGCTGAGGAGCAGATAAGCAAGCGCTCTTCTGCAAGGCTATAAATAATTAGAAGCCAAAATGGCAAAATGCTGAAATCATCATCGACAAATTAGCAGTGGCTATTTTTATGTCAGGTTTTGATTTCAGGAGAAAGGAAAAAAATTATATTCTAATCCGCTTCCTAGGAATAGCTGTAATCAGCAGATGACTGAGATGACAAAACTCAAGTAATTAAACTTCTTCCTCATTTAAAAATCTGTTCAGCAGCTACAACTAAAAAGACATCAGTGGGTTTTTACTTGTCTAAAAAGGCACCAATGATTTTTACTTTCCAATCCCTGGAAAAATGTCCTACCTGTAAATGGATTGTCATTAGTTTTTATAGCATATATGATTAGTCAAATAAACAAAAAAAGAAGAAAAAAGAAATATCATTACCTTGGAAGAGGCTTTGTTGCTTACTTGTTTCTTTTATCTCAATGTAGGTTTTCAATATATAGAAAGAGATGTGACTATGGAAACATCAGTCTATCTCCTTCGGCTTTTATACATTATTGTCAAGTCCCATAGAATACAAGATGGCATTAGAATGCTCTCTTCCACACTGTTTCATTAAGAGACCCAAAGTTTTTCAAAGCCAAAAAGTCAACATTTGACATGGGAGACTGGTATCAAAGGGTTATTGCTAATGAAACTAGAACCACGGCAAGAGGGCTGAGGTTCATTCACTGAGGTTGCTCTTTTGGTGACAAATAAGAATTTTCATTAGTTTGTATCCTTTGCTGTGGAAATTGTCTCTTACACATACTCGGCTCACTTCCCTGACTTCATAAATGCTATATAGTGAGCAAAATTAAATCAACTCCATTTTTGATGGTTGAAGGTTCACATTACCTTAGAATCCTAATTCTAGACAATAATTTATAATAAATAGATGTTTGGATAAAGATGCAAAAGATACATGATATGGGGCTGAATTGACACTGAATCTGAATAATTATCTAGATATACTCTAGATAATTATTTATTTAATATCTTATACATTTGGGTTTTTTTGTTATTACAGATTTTTCTCTTAAGAGTAGATTACAAATGAACTCTGGTCAATGGAATTATGACTAATCAAGACGTGTTTTTTCCCTGTGGCCCAGCCTTTGAGAACCACAGTGTACACCATTTGCTGACTCTATAGCTGATCATGACACACACCAATAATTATAGAAATTCATCATCTTGTTTCTGAGATAAACATACTGTATTACTAAACTCAACCATGTTATTCAAAATAAAGAGCAAAACACCCCCTTCTATGGTCAGCCTGTACTTTTACAGCCTTCCCTGCTAGTCTCCCATTTTCCTGGACTGACAGGACTACCAACCATACTTTCGAACCAAGGATTATTTACATCCTCCTGTGCATTTCAGCAAAATTATTTTTATTTGTCTTCCACTTTCACTGGCTTCTCAATAACACTTGCTGGCAGTTTAAATAGAAATAGTACTAAGTCAGGCTGGAGTGTGGCAAAAATCACCAGTAAGTGTTCTGCCTAGTGCTTGAATGGCAAAAGAAAAAAAAAAACACACTAGGAAAATGAGGCAAGAACTTTTCAGTAAATATGAGACAATATGAGAAATATGCAAAACTTTCACAGCACATGAATAAGAACAAAATTCCAAAGGAATGTTGCAAACACAGTGTATTAGTTGTTCAGGGCTGTCATAACAAAATACCACACTGGGTGGTTTAAACTACAGACATTTATTTTCTCACCATTCTAGAGGCCGGAAGTCCAAGATCAAGGTGTGGGCAGGGTTGATTTCTCCAAGGCCTCTCTCCCTGCCTCGTAGATGGCCATCTTCATATCCACACGGCATTCTTCCTCTGTGTGTGTCTGCATCCAAATTTCCTCTTCTTTCTTTGGCTTATAGATGGCTGTCTTCTCCTTGTGTCTTTTCACATGAAGTACTCTGTGTATGTATATCGGTCGCTAAATTTTCCTTTTTTATAAGGACCCCAGTCATATTGGATTAGGGCCCACCCTAATGACCTTATTTTAACTCAGTTACCTCTTTAAAGCCCCTGTCTCTAAATACAATCAAATTCTGAGAAACTGAGAGTTAGAACTTCAATATATAATTTTGGGGAAGAAACAATTCAGCCCATGACACACACCATTTAGAAAAAGTATATAGAATAAATCCATTACACCTATTAACTATTTAATAAACCACGATTTTTTTTATTTTTTTGAACACCAATAATCTTCTATGCCCAGAATATAACATTTGACATGCTTACTCTACTTACAGAGAATGATCACTAAGTCTTTGTGTGACCCACCAAACACATGGCAGAGACAGAAAGTGCTGGAATCTGGCCCACTTTCGTTCAGCTCTATATTTAGGGAACAGTCATTAATCTCAGCCTGTGTCTTATGAGAAATCTTTCTTTCAGCTGCCCCAGCATATTGCATAATTCACGAAACCAGGTAAAAAGAATTTCTTTTCTTGGTCAGTCTAGCTAGCAGTTTATCAATTTTGTTTATCTTTTGAAGAACCAAATTTTCAATATCCTTTGCTTTTTTTTTGTCTCTATTCCATTTAGGTCTGCTCTGATCTTTGTTATTTCTTTTCTTCTGCTAATTTTGGGTTTGGTTTATTCTTGCTTTTCTAATTCCTCGAGGTGTGTTATTGGATTCTTAGTTTGTAACCTTCCTACTACTTTTTTGATATAGGCATTTAAGGCTATATATAAACTTTCCTCTTAGCACTGATTTTTCTGTATCCCACAGGTTTGGTATGTTGTATTTCCATGTGCATTTGTTTCAGAAATGTTCTGTCTTAATTTTTTCATTGAGCCAGTGGTCACTCAGGAGCATATTGCTTATTTTCCAAGTACTTACACAGTTTCCAAAGTTCCCGTGGGTGTTAATTTCTAGTTTTATTCCATTGTGGAACAAGCAGGCAGGCTGGGAGACCACTGCTACTACAGAACTGGTAACTTCAGGACCACAAACCCTTTTTAGTGCGGAGTTCAAAGAGAACATAAAACAGATGATAAAAAAAACATCTTGTACACAGTTACCTTCCCCTCTCACCAGCCTCCCTCCATCATTCACTTCCTGCAGCATTTTCTGGAGCACCCGGGGCCCCGTGACTCCAGTTCTTCCCCAGGGGCAGTGGTGGTGATTTTGGTGGCAGTGGCAAGCCTGGGATTATGCTGGACTCCTGGCATCTCGGAATGCCTCACAAGCCCTATCTATCATAAGGCAGCCTTCTAGTATAGTGGGAAAGATGTGGATTTGGGAGTCGGGGAGACCCAGATTTGAATCCTGGCTCCCTCATGTGCCAGTTATATGACCTTAAGCACGTTGACTTGTCTCTGTGAACCTCATTTTCTTCGCCTGTAAGCTGAAGTTACTGTGGGCAGCAACTGAACAGTCTCCAGGATAGCTCAGGAAATATTGGTTCAAGCTTGGCACTCCTGAGGATTTCCCAGGGGATGTTTGGCCAACAGGAAGTTTAAACTGGGAGTATGGTCAAATTTGGAGCGTGGTCGGAACGAGTCCTCTCATCATCACTGCCACGTGTGTGTCGCTGTTGTCACCCCGCTGGAAGCCAAGACCACACGGATGTAAGGAGCGGCGGGAGGATGAAAGGCGTGCTTATCACAGATCGGCCTTAGGCTTGAACAATGAATGAATGTTGGGAAATGAGATGAGAAAAATAGTCATCAGTCAGCTTGGATCTGATAACAAAAAGCAAACCCCCCGAAATATAGATACGCGTATGTGGATAAACAACAAAATGCATATGGAATCAAATGATTAGAACCTGAAGAAACTTGACTTGGAGCAGGCGGGAAGGCAAGCAAATTGGCTTCAAGAAACTTTCCTGGCAAACCACACCCCAAATGGATCACTCAATCACTGTAAATTCTCTCCACCTTTAAGTATAGAGATTGGACTGCCTCACCCTACACTTATCTATATTCACTTATCATTCCACGTTTCAGGTTTTATCTCCCCACCTGGGAAGAAATCATAATTTTTGTTTCTTTTGTTTACTTTCCTTGGGTAGGAACACAAGAAATAAAAAGGAAAAAAAAGGAGTAAGGAGGAAGAAGGAAGGAGGAAGGGAGGAGAGAGAAAGTAAGAAGAGAGCAGAAAGGAAGCCCTCCTTCGAAAGGAAGGCTGAACTTTGCAGTGAAGTATCTCAATGCTAGGAGCCTGGCCATCTGCAAACTGTTTGTTCTTGGCTGATCTATTGAACTCGATGTGTCCATTTTCCTATAATAGGTGCTTGTTGGAGGATTCAGCATAAGGAACCATCTGCCACGCTTGACCCGAATCATTGTCAATAAAGCAATGAACTTATTTATAGCCTGTATTGGGCATTAGTGACTAATTAAATGTGAGAAAAAATGTAGTATTTACCAGGACAGCTGTTAAAGGTAGGAACAAGGCAGCAGAAATAACTGCACAACTTAAAAGAGCGTTGTCTTTGAATCTAAGTCCAGGTGTTTTCCTATGATAACAATACCTAAAACAAGAAATAAGTAACATTGGCAGAAGAACTTGAGAATGAGCAGTACTCAAGTCCCTTTAGAACTTTCACCACTGTGACAGAAGGGCTCATTACACTTGCCCAAACATGCTACCTTCTAGAAGTAACCCCTCCCACTTTTTAAATTCCCTTAGTACTTTACACCACTTGTGAGACTCTTATTATGCATTGTATTAAATTATAATCCTTTGGGTCCACGTCCTTTTATTTCTACCACTTGGAGTATTCTTTAAGGCAAGGCTTTTGCTTTTTACTGAGTCTACAAAGAAGAAACATTTATTTCACAAATTAATAAGATTTGTGTTGTCTTTTAGTCTGAAATTTGTTCTATCTATTTCTTCATTTGGCCATGAGCCCCCAAATCCAATATCTATAGACCTCATTAAACAAGTACCAGATAGTATGATTTAATAGAAAAAACACTGGGTAGGAGTCTAATAATGGTGCTTTTCCTAATTGTAAAAATGAACTTTGCTAAGTCATGTAACTTTTCTATACCTTGATTTCTTCATCTATGACATAAGGAAAATGGACGGGCGCAGTGGCTCACACCTGTAATCCTAGCACTCTGGGAGGCTGAGGCCAGAGGATCACTTGAGCTTAGGAGTTCGAGACCAGCCTGAGCCCTGAGGAAGAGCAACACCCTGTCTCTACTAAAAATAGAAAAAATTAGCCAGGCATGGTGGTGTGCACCTGTAGTCCCAGCTACCTGGGAGGATGAGGCAAGAGGATCACTTGAGCCCAGGAGTTTGAGGTGGCTGTGAGCTAGGCTGATACCACGGCACTCTAGCCCAGTTGACAGAACAAGACTCTGTCTCAAAAATAAATAAATAAATAAGTAAAAATAAAATAAGAATAAAGACTATCTTCCTTGCTAAGAGACAAGAGAAGGGAAGGGAGGAGACATTTATTGGGCGCCTATTCTATGCCAGACACGAGGTAAGCACACACACATGACTCACCTCCTGTGAGTCCCATCATAACTTTGTGTTCATTGCCCAGCTTTACAGATGAGGAAACTGAGACTCAAGTAACTGGCAGAAAGTCCTTCAACTAATAATTGACAAAGTAAAGACATACACCTAGAGAACCCAACTTCAAAGCAGTTTAGGCCAAGCCACTCAACACTTAGTGAAAGCCACTATGGCAGCCACCATGATGGTTGCCAAAGATACAGAGATGAACTAAAGATAAATCTTCTTGTCTGGTAGAGGATGAAAGCATATAAACAAATAATTATGTGAGAATGTGCATTTAGGAGTCATTCTATCCCACCCTGCTGCTTTTAATGAGACTATGAAAGATAAAGTATATAGATAGATATGTCACAGAGTCAAAAGGTATATTTTAAGCACCTGTGCCTAATATTGCAGTAATTGCACTAGGAAACATACTTTAAATAAATAACTCTTGGTTCCTGTCCTCAAGAAGCTTGCAATCTTATTGAAAATATCAGTGCTTAAAGCAGCGAACTTCATTCATCTTCAAAATCACTGACATGGAACAATATATTCTTTTAAAATAATGAGAAAAATTGATATTGCTAATTTGTTTCTGAGACTGCTTGACAACTTTACAACAATGAAAATCAAACAGTGTCTTTGTAATACAATGAACACAGTGTTGTCCCACATCGGGGACTAAGACTTTCTGAATGTTATGTCAACTGATCACAATTCATTAGTCTCCAGGTTCCAGTAGGTTTACAGTAGGAAATATTCTACCACCCATATTCTGACTTTGACCATATATTTCTCTTCAATGCAAGGTACTTCTTGGTTAATCAATATTTAAAATTTTGATAATGACTTTTCTTACTTGGAACAGTAACATTAACTTTTATTCATAAAATCTTCCCTTCATCCCATGAACCCCAAAATTGGGAGTACTATGCATGAAATTAAAACATCAAAATACATAAAGCAAATTTCAAAAGAAAGTTAAGCCAAAAAATATGACATTATTAACTAATAATTCAAAGCAAACAAGTTGGGGAAGGATGTTTCATATTGTTCCTTTCTTTAATTTCTTATCTTATTATTGAAGTGATATTTAAAACATCTACACATAACCCATAGGCTTAAATTCAGTGACTCATTTTTGCCATATATTCATCATGTTAAAAATAACATGCAGTTTCAGAATGTTTCTCCCTATGGCATATCACTAGGATTGAACTTTTGTCCTCCTATATGAAATAAGAACTGATTACTTCTTTGTTCAGTGAGTATTTGGAAGGAAAAGCCTCAAAAAACAATGGATAGAAACACGTATGCCATCACTTCCTAAAAAGCAGATTGAAACATATATATATACCTTTCTCTTCTAATCAGGCAGAATTCTATTTATTATCACAGTGAGTTCATAGTTAATGTTTCACAATTATCCTGTAAAACAGATATGCCTTCTCAGACTACCTTGAATTCTCTTCAGATAGTAATAAAACCTTAAATTAAGAAAAGAAGAATTTACTACAAGCTCAATATCATCATATTTTTGTGACTGCTTAGAAAAGTTAATTTTTTATGGAATCACAAAAGAATGTGGCTAGGGTTTTCAGGACTAAGTTAATAAAGGCCAAGTGTTAACAGACATGAAGTGCTCTCCATTTGCATGTGGGCCTCAGATGATACCAGATGGAGTTAGGTCCCATCCTCCTCCCACTTATCCATTTTGCTCTACACATTTTAGGGATGAGAAGTCTCAGGGGAGCAAAAATCCTAGGAACCAGATTGTCTCTATCAAGAGTCACAGGGCTTACCCAAAGTGACATCTGGAAAGATTACGCCAAAACATAGATTATAAAATGTAGATCTTGTTTAAAAATATATCGCAAGTTTCAACAAGTAAAATTTTAATCTATTTTACATTTTGAAGATCAAATTAACCAGCTAGCTACAGTTCTGTATCACAAACTCAAATAATGTGCTTTCAGGTTTTATAATATAATGAAATAGTTCCTGGTTTGTATTAATATTTAAAGAACAGCAAAGTCCTTTTTGCTAGGTAGAATTTAGCTTTCCTTCTCTCCCAGTATTGTTTTACCATAAATTTATGCAGATATGGGCATAAATGTGTATATCACTTTTTAAAACACAAATCGAAGCACCATGTAATAATTGTTTCAGGCAAAATTCATCAATAAATGCTCAAATTAATGGATAAGAAAGTAAGAGTATTTTTTATCATAAATTTATTAATTGATAGCAAAAGGTTTTCTTGCGTTACTTGAAAAGATTACATTTTAAATCAACAGATTTCATCCTACCTCTACCCCTCACCAAAGCATAAGGTATGAACCCAGTAAATTCACACTGCATAAAAAGGTTAGATGCTGAAAGGTCTCCCTGCTCTGGCTGCCTAGTTACCCTCTTCGCCAACCCCCTGCCCCAAAGTAATCACTTTTCCCAGTTTCTTTGTATCATTCTTGAGATGTTCTATGTAGACATGGGCATAAATATGTATATCACTTTTTAAAACACAAATGGAAATACCACGTAACAATTTTTTCAGGCAAAAGTCATCAATGGATGCTCAAATTAGTGGATAAGCAAGTGTGATGAGTAACAGGATATTTACATAGTCTCAAATTAACTCCCCACAAGTCATTTGCTATGGACTGAATTGTGTACCTCCAAAATGTGTATGTTAAAACTCTAACCCTTGGACGGGCATGGTGGCTCACGCCTGTAATCCTAGCACTCTGGCAGGCCAAGGTGAGAGGATTGTTTGAGCTCAGGAGTTTGAGACCAGCCTGAGCAAGAGCGAGACCCCATCTCTACCAAAAATAGGAAAATTTAGCCGGGCATGGTGGCGCATGCCTGTAGTCCCAGCTACTCTGGAGGCTGAGGCAGAAAGATCGCTTGAGCCCAGGAGTGTGAGATTGCTGTGAGCTAGGCTGACACCACGGCAACAGAGTGAGACTCTGTATCAAAAAGAAAAAAAAAAAAAGGCTCTTACCCTCAATGTGATGGTTTTTGGAGAGGGGGCCTTTAGGAGATAACTAGATTCAGATGAGCTTATGAAGGTGAGGCCCTCGTGATGAGATGGGTGCTCTGATTAGAACAGACAGCAGAGAGCTTGCTTCCTCTCTCTCCTCCGTGTCAGGGAGGATGCAAGGCAGCTGTCTGCAAGCCAGGAAGAGAGCCCTCACCGGAAACGGAGCCCTGCCGTACCCTGCTAGATCTTGATCTTGGACTTCCAGCCCCCAGAACCATGCCAAAATAAATTTCCGTTGTTTAAGCCACCTAGCCTATGGGATTTTGGTATGGCAGCCCAAGATGACTAATACAATCTTTATTATTTAAAAAAGGAAAATATATTAACTCGACAATGGAGAACCCTGGAAAACGCCACCTTAACCAAGTGATCAAGTTAACATCTCCAGCAATAAGACGTATCAATATCACATGCCTTCTGATATACACAATGAAGAATATGACATCCTTTATGTGTTATTCTTGCCCCCAAAAAAGTCATAATCGATATTCAATCATAAGAAAACGTGTCAAAGTCATGAAAGGCAAAGAAAGACGATGGACTAGAGGAACTGTCCCAGATTAAAGTACACTAATGGACATTAGTGGAGCAATTGAAAAACATTTCAAAAAGGTCTGTAGATTAGTTAATACAACTCTATCAATGTTAATTTCTTACTTTTGATAATTATACTGCAGTTACAAAAGGCATTAACATTTAGGGAAACTGGATAAAGGATAAACAAGAATTCCTTCTACCATTTTTTTAACTTTTTTGTAAGTATAAAATTATTTCAGAAAGAAAAGTAAATATTTTAAATTAAAAATACAAATTGTGTTGTTCTGTATATACCATTCTCCATCTTTTAATTCTCACCTAAAAATGTCTTGGAGATCATTCCATATCAGTATAGATACTACATTTTTGATTGATGTGAAATATTCCATTGTATGGATTTATAATATATTTATAAATCCTATTAATGAACACTTGATCTATTTCCTAGCTTTTGCTATACAGTCTTTACAGTTAACATTCTCTTACATAAGACTTTTTGTGCACATGGTAAAACCACTCTAAATGTACAATAAACTAGTGGATCTCTTTCTGGAAGACTTAGAATTCATGCCAAGCATCAGGACAGATGGATAAATGTGGCCAAACCTTTTATTAAATCCAGATTTAAGAAAAATAATACATGACTTATTTGCTGACACTGTAAATTCTCAAGACTGCTATTAAAGTGAACCAATTTGTAATATTGTCTTGTATATTGAACATATATTCTTTGGCTTTTCCTTCTCTTCCCAATTATTTAATTTAGAGGTACAAAAAAGATAAATTATTGCAAATTTTACCAAAAAAGATGAAATTACATACTAAATTAAAAATTCCAGTGTGCCTATCTTCCCTGGGAATTAAGACTCTAACCAAGCCTTTAGTGTGCAAATCAACTGTTGTAAAGATCTGTCTGGTAAAGCATGTGCAGGAGTTTAAGGTAAACTTAGTAGTTAAAAAGATCTAAGTAAGCCCTAAATGTTGTAATAAAATGCCAAAATGCATTCATCTGCAAGAAATATTATATTGATAATCAGAAAACTCTGAACTTCATAGAATGGGAACCAATAGAGGACATAATCCCTCTTCTTTTCCCTGCATAAACATAACCTTGCTTACTCTCCAGTTGCCACGGTCACTTACTTTAGCAAGTGGTCAAGCAAGACCCTCTGATCTCAAGTCCATGCCTAATGAAAAAGGAGAGATTTTTTGAACTTGTTTTCCTTTTAAACTCTTCTATTTTGTTTTATTGTTGAAACAGCATCTGTCAAGCACTATATTGGATATTTCACAAAGAGAAAGAACAATCCCCTTCCCCTTTTATCTTTTAACAAACCAAAAGCACATGTACTACAACAAACCAACAAACATCAGGGTTTTCTGCTTAAGGACAACTAATCAGAACACCGGATGAGGTGGGGAACTGCTATCAGGGAGTCCTTTATTTTTTCAGGAAGGACTTAGAGAGATGACAGGACATTAGGAGTCATTTGAAGGAAAAGTTAGGAAGCTGTATTAGTTTCCTGTGCTGTTGTGGCAAATGACTACAAATTTGGTGGTTTAAAAATAACCAGAATTTATTCTCCCATAATTCTGAAGGCCAGAAGTCCAAAATCACTAGACAAAGGTCTCCCTAACAGCACTGAGAGGCTGTCGGGGGAATCTGTCCTTGTATCTTCTAGCTTCTGGTGGCTGCCAGCATTCCTTGGCTTGTGCTGCAAGCCTGTCTCTGCCTCCGTGTGCAGGCTGCCTTGTCTTCTTCTATTTGTGTCAAATCTCTTGCCTCTTTCTTAACCTCACTTGAGGTTGGATTTAGGGCCCAGACTAATGTCCCCATATCAAGATATTTTACTTAATCACATCTGCAATGACACTTCTTGTGTACATGATAACAATTACAGGTTCCAGAGATGAGAATCTGATATCTCTGGGGACCATTATTCATCCTAGTCCAGAGATCCTTCCCTTCATGAGAGCGGTGTTCAAGAAAGCTTGCAAGGAAAGCAAGGGTTGTGGAGGCTGACACCAACACAAGAGTAAAGAGTTTGTGTTTCTGTGGTCATTGTTACCAGAATACCTAACCGAGGCCCTGAAGGAGAAAATACTGACTGAGGTCAAATATAATCTGCAGGGGTTCTGGAAGAAACAGTGTGGTCACCAAGGGAAGCCCAGGGATGACAGATCCCAGGCTAACCAGCACCCTAGCCTGGGAACCACCCACTGACGGTTTTCCTAGGGTCTGCCCTGCCACCAAACCGTCTCAACCTCCCACCAGCACCCCTGGGACTCAGACACAATCAGACTCAGGCAGAGACAGTTACAGCAACAACCCCCCCATGCCCACCCCTAGTTCCAGTCGCTGCCTTGCCTTCCCCTTTCACAGCTGTGTTTGCAATTCCCTCTCACTCTACTCTCCCCACCACACCGTCTGCTTGTTCTTACTATAGTTAAGATGGATTTAGTCCAATTAAAACAAATCCTCTATAGCAGTGGTCCTCAACCCTTTTGGCACCAGGGACTGTTATCATGGAAGACAGTTTTTCCACAGACCGGGGGTAGGGTGGGGGATGGTTTCCAGATGACGCAAGCACATTACATTTATTGTGCACTTTATTTCTGTTATTATTACATTGTCATACATAATGAAATAATTATACAACTCACCATAGGTTGGGGATCCCTGCTCTATAGTCATCACCTAAGTGTTAATACAAGTTTAATGCTTGTCTCAATATCAATTTTTACATTTGTAGTCTCAGTACAATGCATTGAGAGGTGAGAGGGGGTGAACTGGGTGACAAAGACGAGCTGCCATCTTTTCCTTATGCCTTTTGATTGAAATTGAGGAAACTAAGGAATTTTTCAGGAGACTAATGATTTTAAGTTCTTTTTCCACCACAACTTGGGTGATATATAAAATCCTCCATGTGACAGCCTGAGAACAGCACTGATCCCAGGTATAATTACCTGGACTTACTGCTTTCTAGGAAATACAAGGGGCCTGTCCCAGGAGCTATTTCAGAAGAGAACTTACGTGTGGCTCTATCTTCTCTTCTACAACATACTCCAGGGTGGTGACAGTCCCTGGGGTCCAAGCCAGACCACTGGGACTCAAACCCCTGCTCTGACATGCCTCATTTGTGTGAATTGCTTCATGGGGATTGTTTTGAGGGTTCAGTGAGATGATACATGTCTTATGTGCCAATTTGGCAATGCTACAGTCCCCAGTTATTCAATAAAACATTAATCTCAGTGTTGCTGTGAAGGTGTTTTGTAAATTTGAAGTCTGTAATCAGCTGCTATAAGTAAGGGAGATTATCCTCAATAATCTGGGTGGATCTGATTCAATCAGTTGAAAAGCCTTAAAAGCCAAGTCAAGGTATCCCAGGGGAAGGAGATATTCTGCCTGTGGATAGCAGCATCAGCTCATGCCCAGGAGTTATAACTCATGCCCAAGAGTTCTACTAGCCTGTCCTTCCTCACAGCCCAACCTATACGCCCCTACAGTCACATAAGCCTGTTCCTTGCAATAAATGTCTTAATATATATTTCCTACTGGTTCTGTGTCTCTGATTGAACCCTGACTGAAGTAACATATAACTTGTAGAACAGACACTGACACAGAGTAGGACTCAGAAAGTTTTTTCTCCTATTTTTATTGGTGATGGTGGTGACAGTGATGATAGTGGTGGCAGTAGTGGGACTATTCTTACATAATATAATCTTCTGGAATTTTCCTACACTGTCCCAAATTCTAATATTCTGTCCCCTTGACCCCAATAAGTACATTATTTCTTGTCAGATCATGTGATTCAATGTTTGATTCAAAAATATGCAGCCACTAAAAATACTCTACTTAACAGACAGAGCAACTCACATTCCAAGCCATGTCATGTAATTTCCACAGCCCTATAACTAATACACTTCCCAATAGAAATGCATGTTTTAGACAATCATTAGCCCAGAGAAATCCTTCCTCCCTTGGCTATTTAGTACAAATTCTACATTTACATTTTAGTTTTTCTAAAGCCTAAGAATTATATTATTTCCTTTGGTTTGCACTCCTTGTATTTTCAATATTCTTTCAATATTAATTTTCACCTTTTCTTTTCTTCCTCTGCTATTTTCCACTTAATATGACAGAATTCCTTAAACTCCATAAGGCTATTTGCATGGAGCAATCAAGCCTCTACTAATAGCTGTTATTATATCTGTAATTGCTTCAAATTTATAGCAAGAACCAGGCAAATAACTCTTAAGGAAATTACATTTTCCACTTATTCTAAATGTCCCATGCAAATTTGAAGTACATCATGAGATATTTTTGACTTTTTCTTTCTAATAGTCTCCATTACTTCATTACTACTTTGTCCTCCAAAAGTATGCTTGACTAGTTCCTTTGAAAGTCACTTATCAAGTACCTACAATGAGCAAAAAGAATGTGTCACATTTCCTGTTCTCATGGAATACTTGACAAGGATTAGAGATAAACACAAATAATTGTATTACTTGGAAGATGTTAATAACTGCTGTCAGGGTATTATCAAGTATGTGATAAGAAAGTGTGACAATGGTCCTGAGAACACAGAGGTCACGTCTGGTTCCAATGGGTGACTGAACTGAGAATAGCCTAATGACAGGTAGCTTCTGAGATGATTCTTGAAGAATGTCTAGGATTTCAACAGACTCGCAAGGAGGTGGGGACAATTTTAGAGAATGAAAACAGCACATGAGCACTGCAAGCAATTCACTTTTCACATGGGGAAAGTGAGAGGCAGACAAGAATTCTCCCAAAGACTTGCAGTTAGTTAGTGGCGATAAGAACCGCCAAAAAGAGGCCGGAAATGCCACGGAAGCCAATATATAGCACCTTTTGTCTGCAGCTCTGCATTCCTTCTAGTTATATTTTGGGACTGAGACCTGACCTGCTGGGCCTTCCATTAAGAGGCCATCAGGATGAACCTTTCATGCTTTATATCACTTCTAAGTCACCACTCTTCAGAAGTCTAGGACCCTATAACTCATCCATCCATCTCCCTCCAGTCTGAATCGCATAATCCTCCATCCATACCCCACTTCTTCTCTACCCCCTCCTTTACTGAGCCATCTGGAACTCCCAGTCCGCCGACACCTTCTCTAAATGGTTCCTTCTTTGAAAATTTATCTGTCTTTAGAAAACAAGCAAAAGTTACTTCTCTTCTTTATAGCCCATGAACTTGGAGCATGGTTGGTGTCCTCCTAGCTCCCAACACTATCTTCAAAGCTTTAATTTGCCTTTCCTTCTTTAGAACAGTGGTCCCCAACCTTTTTTGGCACCAGTGACTGGTTTCATGGAAGACAATTTTTCGATGAATGGGGGCGGGGCCTCAGGGCAGGAAAGGGAGGCAGAGCTCAGGTGGTGATGCCTGCAGCCCTGGTTTCCCAACAGGCTGCAGCCCAGGGAACGGGGACTGCAGCTTTAGAATATCTATTATGTCATTAAATATGAAGTGTCTGATTTCGAATCAAAAGTTTAGTTTATTATATCTCAAACAAGAAGCAGTACAATTAATTAAAGTATGTGCCTAAACTGTCGACACAGTTTTGCCATCTTAATGGTAGCTTGTTTATGCCAGCAGCAAAGAAGCCTGGGGAGCAAGTGGCAATGAAATCATGAAAAGCATTTTCTACATCTTGTTGAGAATTGAATATTTTCTCTTGCAAGAAGTGGTCCAAAGCCTGGAGGAAGTGGTAGTCAGTTGGTGCAAGGTCTGGTGAATACAGCGGATGACAGAGTTTCCAAGTCCAGCTTCTGTAGTTTGAGCAGCGTTGTTTGTGTGACGTGTGGTCTTCAAGAGGATTGGCCTGTCTCTGTTGACCAATTTCAGATGCTTAATAGAAAGCATCGTCATCATTTCATCCAACTGGTTGCAGGAGACATCCGCTGTAATCAACTGACCAGGTTTCTCGAAGCCGTAGTGGATAATACCAGCAATGAATCACCAAACAGACACCATTAGCTTTTTGTGATGAATATTCAGTTTTGGACTGAGTTTTGGCCCTTCATCTTTATCCAACCACTTTGCTAAATATTGCAGTTGTCAAAAAGAATCCATTTTTCATCACATGTAACAATACAGTATAGAAATGGTTCACCTTTATGTCATGCCAACAAAGAAAGGCAAGCTTCAAGATGATTTCTCTTGTGACTCTTGTTTAATTCACGCGAAACCCATCTATCCAGCTTCTTTACCTTGCCTGTTTGTTTCAAATGGTCCAACATTGTTGGAATAGCAAAGTCGAACCTTGCTGCTAATTCACCTGTAGGTTGAGATGGATTCACTTCCACTATAGCTTTCAGCTCATCATTACCCACCGTGGTCTCAGGTTGCCCATGTGGCTCATTTTCAAGATTAAAATCACCAGAATGGAACTTCTCAAACCATTGAGGAGGTACTGTGTGTTCATTAGCGACATCTTTCCCAAACACTTCATGGATATTTCAAGCTATCTGCACTGCATTGATTCCAAAACAGAACTCATGTTTGAAAATAATGTGAATTTTTGACTTACTCATGATTTCACAAAAATTGCTCTAAAAAATTTGAAAGCTAATCACAAGCCAAAATATGCATTTGAAAGAATGAGGATGTACCTTCCCAATAAAAATAAAACAAGAAGTGTCAAAGTGAAATGTCAGAGATGTCAATTGTCAAACTTAGTACTTAAGGAAATAGGATATTTCATACTTAATAACCTAATAGCTCATTGGAAGCTCAAACGATCAGAATCCAATTCACTCATGTCCCCCGCCTTGTAGATCACATACATCAACCTCTTGGTCGCTTCTCCACTCATCGGTGACAGTTTTCCAGTCCACACCTGCATGTCCTCACTGCCCTGGGTCCTGACAACCACTCACATGCAACTCCCTTTAATTACTTCCCCCTCCCCTCCTTCCCACTTCCCTGGAAAGCCCCAAACCTGATTAAACTAAACTCTAGCCATATTCTTGTAACCAGATTTTGCTAAAGAAAACCATTTAATAACACCAACGAGTTCCACCATAAATTCATGACTCAGAGTTACAGCTGGGTACCTGACACTTACTAACAACTGTATTTGCAGTTCTCCAGTGTTTGCTTTCCAAAGCCCATACACGGCTTATTTCATTCTTTCTCCTCCTTTCCTCAAATATCCCTGTGTCATCTCAGCTGTTGAACTTAACCTAGTATTCTTTTAAGAAATTAGAACCAATTTAAATGGAGACCATTTACCTTCTCACCACCAAATCTATACAGTACTTTCTTGTGTGCCTACAATTTCCACCTTCTCTCCCTCAGTTACGAAGGTAGCTGTGATCCTTCTAAAACAATCCCACCTGTTCCACTTGGATCTCTAAATCTGTGTCCTCTCATTTCCTTGTGATGATGCCCTCTTTCCTGCACTTCTGAATCAGTCTCATCTGATCTAGTTTCTCTAATTTTAAAAATCACCCTCCCTTGACCCAAGATACCCTCTAGTTATCATCCCATTTCTTTCCTTCTCTTTATAGCAAACACCTCAAAAGAGTAATTATGTCTCCTGCCTCTACTTTCTTACCTTGCAATCTCATCCCAGCCACTCCAGTCTAGTTTCTGGCTCCTCTGTGTTCTCGTCAAGGTCTCTAAGGTCCTCCACGTGGCCAAATCCAATGGCCATGTCTGCACCATCATCGTGCTAAACCTCTTAGCAACGTGCGGTGTTATTGACCACTCCCTGCTCTCTGAGACACTGTTCTCTCACCAGGAGCGTGTCACCCCCCTCTCCTAATTATCACTGCCTTCTTTTCACTCTTAAACTCCTCTTTTTCTACCCAACCTCTGAACTTTGGATTATCTTCCTTTACCTACCTACATTTATTTCCCAAGTGACCTCACCTGAGTCTCTGGTTCCAGTCACTTCTGCCGGCAGAGCATGGATCCCTGGCCTGGCCTCACAGTCCTTCCAGGGACAGGCAAGGGTGGTTCCAGGGAGACGCTAGACTGCACCCAGCCGAGTGTACTCCCCACCCAAACTGGGTGGGACTCCCAAGGCCACGTTCACTCGCTCACGTCTCCCTGAGCAGTGGTCTCTCCCCAGGAGACTTATCCAGAGATGTACTTTCTGTTTAACTTTCATCGTCCCACTCTGGAGCTCTTAAAGTCCCTCCTTCTTTCTCTCTCAAGTCTGCTTCCTGTCCCAGAATGAGTGACCGCCTTTCAGCATGCATCATGCCCACACCCATATCTCATTTAGACAACCCTCCTGATCTGCATCCAAGAGTTTTTACACAATTTCAGACCCTGACTTACATGGCAAGTTTCATGCTACCCTGTATATACGTTGTTTACATGAGATTCTTATCCTCCACAACCACCTTCCAGAAGATAATCAATCATTCATAAAATAATACTAGCAGGGAATGCATTGTGCCTCAGAGATGTTAATTTTTCCAAACAAGTAAGACAAAAAGCTTGGTTTGACAATAATAAGTACTATATATTTTTGCATATAAACAACACCAAAAATCACATTTCTTTACTCTTGTTTTCCTTTGTAACAATTTATTACTATGTCTGTCATATTTCAAAACAAAAGCTAGTTTCCACAGGAAGAGAAAACTAATTAAGTAAAACAATGAAGAAAGAAGTAATGTTTGTAAGGGTCAGATTAAAAATGTTACATACCTTTTCCAAAGATACTAATGTTTGCTGGCATTTTATTGTCTTTAACCCAGACCATGAAATTTAAACTTCCATGGGAGATAAAACTATATAGCTATAAACAAAACAGTGGTCTCTATTTGATTGAACTTTGGATGAATCTCTTTTGCAACACTTTCCAAATTTGAGTAATGTACCTCCTTTAGCTATTTAAGGAATAGATTGGATTCTAAGCTCCCAAGAAGGATTTGAGTGACAACTTATCTAAAATATGGTAGGAAGAAAGGTTTCCTTTCGTGTTTCTCATAGCATGTTACACTAACAATTAATGCATTGGATAGCAATAATGTTCATGACAAAACCTATACTACTTTTATTTGGGTTATGAATCATTTATTTATGACCTTTAATAAAAACCAGACATTGCCTCATTACTGTCTCGTCCAAGAATTATGTCTTGCAATGAATTCTGGTGAGATCTATTTTTTTTCCCATTAGCGTGGTATGTGTGTTAAAAATTGGAAGTGATATTATTAAATGTGTGTTCATGTCAATGTTTCTAGGACTATAAATCTATGGCTAGTCAGTGTCTATCATATTTATTAAAAATTCTGAGAATACATAAGAAAGAAGTACTGGAGCAGTCAGATTCCTGAGTCTTACTGGCAATCATTAAACTAGGTATGTAGGAAGGGACCACAAAACAGCTGTGTTCCAACTTTGACTGCCCTAGGAGCTCAGGGGAGGGAGACATTTATTACCCAATACCATATGCATGTGCTACTTTATCTTTGTGTCAAGGTATACTCTGGAGCCAGTAGTTCACTTGGTTAGAGAACTATTATAACGGCAGGAATGATCCTGGGTGGCCTAGATCTGCCACCCACAGCCTGTTAGGGGCCAGGCTGTAGAACTCCACCACCCTCCACCCCTGTCCATGGAAAAATTGTCTTCCATGAAACAAGTCCCAGGTGCTAAAATGGTTGGGGACTGCTGGCCTAAATGTTTTGGAGTTAGACAGATGTATATTTTGATCTTCACCTTGCACCAGCTATGTGACACTGGGCAAATTGAATAATCACTTAGCTTCAGTTTCTTCTTCTGAAAATCAGGAGGCTAATACATAACCTCAGTAGACTTAGAGTTTGGATTTAATGATGTAAATGTATGTACAGGGCCAGGTTTCTTTTTCTGCTTGTTTGTTTGTTTTTGTAAGTTTCTCAACTTTATTATCCTGGAGCTCCTCCCTGCCAGCCCAGGCACTGGTCCCTGGGCACAGTATGCAGAATTGAGGCCAGATAGATTTGGCCCATGGCCCCTGGCAGCGTGGGACAGCTGGGCCAAGGGAACAGCAAGTGCAGAAGTCCAGAGGCTGCCACTTCATGTGTGGCCAGTCCCCAGCAGGTGGATGGGGAAGGGTCCACCACGTTAGCGTTTCTTCCCAGGTAGCTGCTAGGAAGAGTTGATGGCTCCAGCCAGGAACCACTGCCCCCACCCCCATGGGCTGTGCCACCATCCCCGCTGCAACTCAACCTGCTGCCAGGCTGCGACACAATGCAGACGTTCCCCGCGTGGGTAGGGTGCCTGCTTTCTAATAAGTAAGTGTTAGTTCCCTTGCCCTGAACAATTGTACACTGGGAATCAGTGGTCGACTCCATCACATCACAACTGCTTACTGATTCACTTAGATATTCGCTAGAATATGTGCCTATGTGCTGCCTATTTCGAGACAAAAGGATTTCTAGGGCTTTGCAGCTCAATGATAAGGCAATCTCTATCTAATGACCCACTTCATGGACAGAACTCACAGCTTACAGTTGGTTTTATGCTAAAATAATAAAAATATTGAAGACTTCCTATAACAAAGTAATGCCTGTGGGCCCAGCTACACTTTTTAAATTAGATTTAAATTTCTAACACCCATTGAGTTCACTAAAGTGTATTCTCCATGATAAAGGGAAGGATAAAGGGAAGGAAGTGGTTATCTCAACTGAAAGAAGACAATGATGATGAGAATGTGGACGAAAATAAGATGCGATCAGACCAAGCACAAATTCTACCACAGTGTTCCTCTGGCTTCACTGATGAGTCCACAGTTAATGCCACACTAGTGGAAACAATGGTATTTCTAGTCCAGGGTGCGGCTCTAAGCCGTCTCTAGCATGCCTGCTGCCACCGCTGTGAATGTGACAGGGTCAGGACAGAAAGCCATAAAGCGGGATCCTGGCTGGGATGATACACACAAACAAATTCTAGGCAGTTTAAATATTTAATTGTACAAAATTACCGGAAGACAATTGAGGCAAGCATTCATATCATTTTGTAACTGACCTCACGCCAAAGACAATTTTGTTTTTTTAAGTCATAGCTGGATTTGGCTACACACAATTTTAAATTGCATGTATATAAAAAATCATTATTAAAAACAAATGACAAACTGAAAAAAAAAGTATTCATAACATATAGGACAATGAGTTATTAACGCTAAAATATAAAGTGCTCTTATAAATAAGTAAGAGAACATAATCACAGTAATAAAAAGGTAGTCAAAGAAAATAAACAGAAAATTCACAAAAGAAAAAATGAAAAGAGCCAATAAATACTTATTTAAAGTTAAACTTTACTATTACTCAAATAAATGCAAATGAAAACAATTAGATAAATTGTACCTATCAAATTTGTTAAGTGTTTTTTTAATATTAATACACAGAACAGACAAGTAGTAAGAGTGCAAGCAACAGTAATATTTCCCGGGGGGTGGAGTTTGGCAATCGTATTAAAAGATTAAAGGTATTCCATGCCTTAGGATACACAAATTATATATTCTCATAAAACAATGATTGTATATAAAATTTTACCTATAAAAATGTTCAAAATGCAATATTTATAATAATAAAAAGCTAAAAACAAGTGTTTCAAAATGGAGGATTGCTACTTAAATTATGTTATATCCATACAACAAAGCTGTATGCAGGTATCAAAATTATATTGTGGAATAATATTTAACAACATAAAAAACAATGTTAATAATTGGTAGGTAAGTGAAAACAAGCTATAAAATAGTATGTATAGCATTCTTCCATAAAGGAAGGACAAAGGAAAAAAGGAAGGGAAAACACCAATATTAACAGTAGTTCATGTTGGATAGAAATTTGGGTGATTTTTAAAAATTTGCTTTGCTTTTTATAATTATCTGTATTTCTTACAATGTATATGTATAACTATGCAATTTTGAAGCTATTTTTAAAGGAACAATAAATTGTCCAAATATCTCAATCAATTAAAAACCACAGAGAAAAAGAATAACTGAAGGAAAAAATTAGAACCTATAAAATATAGACTATTCCCTGACAAATGTTTAGAGAAAATTCTTAAACATATTTTGTGACAAATTGGGCATTATATAATAATAATTCTCTAATAATAATACAATAATATTAATAACAAATATTTTACTATGAATAAAGTGATTTCAAACTAACTTCACTACTTTTATTGATAGAACTGCTAAGTTGACGATCCAAAAAATGCTACAGATACCATGTAAATTGGTTTCTGCAAAGCATTTGGGGTTTCTCATAATATCCTTTGGATAAGATGATCAAAGTCAACCTGAGTGGATTATAAATTTGCTGAACGATTCAAACACTCAAGAGATTTAAATACTCAGGTACTTAACAACTACTCAGTTGAGTTTCCTACATGCCAGATACTGTGTTAAGGTCTTCGGAAATATTAAATTACTTGATTCTCATAACAATCAGTGGAGATACAATCCGATTATAACTCTCTCTTTACAGGGGGCTGGTTAGGTAACTTGCTCAAGGTCAGAGAGCTAGTGAGCAGTATTCAGCCCACGAAGCCTGTTTCAGAACAGGTGCTCCTAGCCACCACACTGTCATGCACACCATCTCGAACAATAGACGGACCATTATTATGCACTTAATAAATTTTACATGGTAAATTTTCAATCCTAAATTCAGGGCCAGAAAATATAACATGTTACATAAATATAGAATCGGAGAGACAGATTCATACCAAAAAAAAGAAGAGTCTGGATTTATTTCAGGTTCATAATAATAATGTAGCTAAGAAAATTAATAAACGTTCAGAGTTCATTAGTAGGGCCAAAGTAAGGGAGGGGAATAGAAAGAAAATGAACTTGATTCACTGATTGCCTACGAGGTGTCTACGAGTAAATACATAATATTTACATGTCATTAAAGCTCTTAGAGGTAGGTGTTAGAAATCTAAGACTTGGTAGCATAAGACATTGTTAGAACCAGGATTCAAATTCAGATGCATCAGGCTCTGTAGTTGAGCTAAATAATGGTCCCACAAAACGTTGGTGTCCCAACCCTGAAACTTGTGAATGTTACCTTGTGTGGCAAAAGCAACCTTGCAGATGTGATTAAGGCTATTGAGATGGGGAGAGTCTCCTGGGTTAATCTCGCTGGGCCTTAGATATAATCACAGGATCCTAACAGGAGAGAGCAGAGGGCCTTTGACTGCAGTAGAGGAGAAGGCAGTGTGACCATGAAAGCAGAGATTGGAGTGATGCGACCAGAAGCCAAGGACTGCTGGTGGCCTCTAGCAGTGCAAGAGGCAAGGGTGGACTCTCCCAGATGGCCTCCAGAAAGAACAGCCCCCCTGACACCTTGATTTTAGCCTCTTAAGACTCATTTTCATTTTGGACTTCTGACCTCAAGAACTATAAGAAAATAAATTCACGTTGTTTAAAGTTTATGGGGTTTGTTGCAGTAGCAACAGGAGACTAATCAAGGCTCCAAATCCCGGGAGAAGTTTGATTAAATCAGCTTGGTGCACAAACAAGGCAGAGTACTTAAACAGCTCTCCTATCAGCAAAAGCCAACAGCTGGAGCCATGGCAGGAACTATTGCTAAGGAATTTCCAAATGTGAACAACCTCCAAGAACACTTGAGCCATCATCATGACTATTCCAAAGTAATATCTAAAAATCTTTAGCCAAGGGCTCCAGCACATCTTTCCAGCTGGGAGGAAGAAACAGTGTGAGGGCCAGCCCCTCAGGTAGCCAAGCCATAAACCTCGCAGAACTAAACCAAAACTACAAACAGAACCCACAAACCTGGGTGGCCAACACAAACCTCAGTAGAACTAGTTGTACTTCCAGTAGCAAAACACTTTTAAACAAGGGCCATGTTACATTTGCAACTCTTGGGGTAAAGCCTTGCCTATGTCCCATAGTAGCCCAAGACTGGAATTTACCAGGGATTGAGTAACTCAGAAAAAAGCTTGCAAACTCTGTGCCTAGCCCAGATGGAAAAACAAGCTACTGGCTTTGCTGCGGTACAAACTCCAGACCTTGTGCCAGCAATAGCCTCCTCCAGGATTACGTTTGGCGTAAGAAGGGCAATTAGAGTGGTGTGAATTGCACATACTTTCCAACACAAAGTAAGTACCACTGTGAACTGAGTCTGTTTCTGTCTTCTGTTGTTCATTGAGACAATTCTCACCGACTCTCAGGTCTACTGGCCAGTGCTGCCCTCTCAGGGGAGGTGACTCAAACGGAAAACAGCCACCAAGGCCAGGAGAAAACAGAATCTTCTGAATGAAATTGGCTTTTATTTTCCTGGCCCCTTTTGACCTTGGTGGATATTTCTACACGAAAAGTTTTAAGTCTTAGCCTTCTGAAATATTTGAAAAGGGAAGGATCAGAGGGATAAACAATAGGTTGTCTGTGTAGTTAAGACGTTTCCCCGAGTAGAAGAGGACTCTGATCTGACTGAGAGCAAAACAGAAACAGAACAAAAAAGCTGATGGGAATCTAAAGGGCTTTTAACAGTAATGATTTAAAGTAAGAAAAATGCTTTATTGAAATCCTTAATGATAGAGCTATTCTCAAAATAAAAAATTTTGAGAATTTTTTATTATTTATTTCTTCATTAATTTATTATTGAATAATAATAAATTATTATTTATTCCTTCATTAGTCTCCCTCAATCTCTAACAACATGGGTGTAGGAATTGCCAGAAATCCCAAAGAAAATTACCTTAAATGCCTTAAGATGATTTTGGCTATGACTTGTAGTGCAGGTCAACTACGTCAAAGACATTATCTCCCTCACACTCATTAAAATCAAATCAACAGGTAGTAACTGAGCATCAATTACTCACAAAATGCTCTGGGAGACACAACGGTCAAGATCAATGTCCTCTCAGGACTTACAATTTACTAAAGGGAAAAGATACAGACATGGAAAACATGAAATAACAAAATTCCGAATAGGGGTTAAAAAATAGAAACCCATCGCAAAGCAGTAGGTGTCAGTCAACATGTGGTTCTATAGGCAATGGCTGAGGGGAGGAGATTACAGTAGAATGCAAGGTCGAAGGAATCTAGAATCTATTTTGTCACAGTGTGGCTAAAGTGCAGTGGGTAACTGGCGTGACAGGAAGCTTCGAACCTCAATTCCACTAGTTGCTGGCGTCAGACCTTGGTGATTACTGAAATGCTCTGAGCCTTGTTATCTTACTCTGGGAAACGTGGATCAAACCTACCTCTAAGGTTGCACTGGGGTTAAAGTGAGAAATGTATATAAAGTTCTCAGCAGACAGTAGATGTTCAATAAATATTCATGCCTTTTCTCACTGTGGTTATTTAGTCTTCAATAAAAATTTTTCTGAGATTGTCATAATATTTTACTTTCCACAAACCCAAACATATATTTTATTTCAGACATCTCCCGAAACATTAGTTCTCTGTAAATATTCCGCTAATCATTTCATGGTGATTTTTAGGTTCCCCAAAACAGGAAGAGTCCTGTTTAAATTTATTGACACACTCTTAAGCTGAGAGCAAAGTCACCAAGTGCTCCTGCTAGTTTAAGAGACATAAAGTTTTCCCTGAGTTCTATCCACTTAAAGGAAAAAAATCTTTCATATTTCAGAATTTTGAAAATCAAGTTGTTTTCGTAGGCACTGGTCTTGCCACATGTTCGCTCTGACACGTCAAATTACCTTACGAAACACCAACCCAGTCAGCTAGACCCGAGTGTTAACAAGGCCACCGTCCCCTCTCAGTCCTCCCATTGGTCCGGGAGCTTTGCTCACTTCCACTGTCACACAGCATGTGGAGAAAGGGAACCGTCTGTCTTGGAATTTCTTGTCCATAATCACAAGAGAGACTGGGTAGAACAGTCTGGATACGATTAACACAAATCTATCCCCAGTACCAGCCACTTGTTTGGGGACTCTCTCCCTGCTGGTAGCTGGGCGGAGGGAGACTCAGGGCTGAAACCCAGGGAGGAAGAAAAAGGAAATAGTTCTCTATAAGCCAAAGTCTAAGTACAAATGAAAAGTCCTGAAATGATTATGTGTTCAGCCGGTGCAGTCTTTCCGCTGTCCCCAAGACGGAGCTGGCTGTCCCCAAGAGGGAACTAGCCCTCCACTCTCCTCTCCCCGCCCCCAGCCTCAAGTTGACCTTGTGCGACTCCTCTTCCCTCCAGTCCCAAGGTCACCTTTGCTCTTCTTTGGAATGCAGATATCACTTAATGGGAAGAAGCCATCTTTCTAGTTTCAAAATATTGAAATTCATTTCATGCAGCCTAACCCCCACGCCTCAATTCTGATACCCGCTGTCTGTGTACGCCACAGTTTATGCAGACACCCTACGGAAGGAAATGCAGCATGTGACGCCACCGGGACACACGACAATGAAATTAGGCAGCAGAGCCCTTCTCGGCGCCCCTGTCACTGCCCAGTCAGGCAGGTCTCCAATTCGCTCATTAGGGACAACATACCGAAGGTGACTCTCCCCTCGGACACACTTTAAACACCCTGCCGTCGCCACAGGACAGAGAGAAGCCACATGGTTCTTCCCTTCTACGTTGCAGATTTTCCACCTCTGACACAGGAATCTGGCTTATAACTGACACCTCTGAGGAAACGTGCCAGGAATGTCCTCTTTAATAAAACGTTGCTATGAGTATAGCGCTTTGCTTCACAGTTGGTGGCTTCATCCCACGGAGGACATATGCTCATTACACCAGAGAGATCAGAGCTTAGGGAGAGAGCGGACATGGGCTCAAGGTTAGAGGTAAAAAGCCATGGACTTAGTGCCACAGACTGCACTTAAAAATGACTAAAATAATAAATTTTGTGTTCTGTGTATTTTACCACAATGTTTTAAAAAAATTTTAAGCCACAGAATCTGTAACCATCCCTGGATGAATAGGTCAATATTGTGCAAGATGGCGGGCATCGCACAGGCTTATTGGAATAAAGCAAAGCCTTCCATAGAAACCTTCTGGTTCTCTGCCTCTAGCCTGTTCTTTGAGGAAGAGCGTAGGCCTAGCCTGAGACAGCTCTACAATTAGTCACCCGTGGTCTAGAGCAAGACAGGGTTGTTCCTACACAGGTGGGCCTGGGCAGGAATGCCTAGAGCCCCACAGGAGGTGATGGTGAACACTCTTCTCTTCGTCCTAGCAGCCAGGGGTTTTCACCAGTTCCTTTAGTGCAAAGACCCAGAGAACAGTGTTGGGACCACCATGGAGTCTTCACAGTGCTCTAGTGCCTTGTGAATGGCCTCTGGAGAAGAATCAATGAGAGCAACAGAAAACTCCTTCTAGAGAGCCACGCTCCTCATTCACTGAGTCTTGCTGTTGTTTCCAACAAGGAGTACAGGTCCTAGCAGTTGGTGCTGCTGAATCAGGAAGGGTCCAAACAGGCGGCTAATCTCTACCTGCCACTTGGCATATGGTACCCTATGAAATGCTCAGGATTGGACATTGCTTAGCAAATTTGGCATTCAGGGGGGCCAATGGCCAGGTCAGCCACCGTAAGGGGGATTTTGTTGTTGAAGACACACACAGCCTCCAGCCCTGACCCCTTCCTTGTCCACAAAACACTGGGCAAGCACGGGGGTGGCTGGCGAGGAGGCTGAGTGGCATCCACAGGACAGTTCAGCAGGTGCCCCTCCCCTTGAGAGTCTCCTCTGGATTCAGTGCTCTGTGGTCTGCCCGCATGTGGGACATACCCTGGGGTCCACTCCAAGAGTACCATCCACTTGACTTTCCAAACCTCCTTACCATTGATCCTCAGGGCTTCTTTCCTTCCAGGCAAACTGGACCACAAGATGCACTTCTCAAAGTGCTGGGAAGATTTCCCTTCTCCTCCAATTTCCAGGGCAGATGACTTTGTTGGCATCTAAGTAGGCCATGCCCACCTGGTGTCAACAGAGTCCTCTGTAACCCTGTACCTAAACAAAGCAAACATCCAGTGAAGCCACAGGTGTGAGTGCCATAAGCATAATGGCAAAACCAATGGAAACAACTGAAATGTTTAGAAATAGGGGTTGGTTAAATAAAGTATGGTATATTGAAATAATAATGCACATCCATTTTAAATGATGCTATGAATACCCAATGAGATGAATGATTAATGAATAATGCACATTATTGAATAATGTGCATTATTGATTATATTCATATATTTCAATGTGATTCATATATTTCAATCACATTGAATATAATTCATTATATTCAATGTGATTATATTCATTATCATTAATGAATAATGAATAATGAGATGAATGATTAATGAATAATGCACATCCATTTTAAATGATGCTATGAATACCCAATGAGATGAATGATTTTGTTGCTATATGGTTAGATAGAAACAGACATTAGGAAACAGTGATTATCATTAAGATATAAAATTATGAAATATTTCTTTTCTTCCTTCAGCTTATTTGTTCATTTTAATTTGTTTACCGTGAGCATTTATTATTTTTGTAACATACTATTAAAATGAAATCTTTTGATAGACACTACCAACCTTCCTAACAACAACTGTGTTTTGAGTATCCCTGTAGGGTAGTGCTAAGGTCAGCGAAATGATTTAAAACCTGTTTCTTGCTACAGGGAATATTTTAAGCAGGAGGGAAAGTCATTTGTGCAGAAAATTGCTTGGAGTTATTTTTGAAGAGATTCAAGGCATCCAGAAGGGACTTTTAAAATTTCTGAACAACAAATTCTGTTCTTAATAAAATGTTACATTCTAGTTAGCAAAAAAATTTTTGGTCAGATACAGATGTTTATCCTTAGATCTACATGCTTTTCTACAATCAATATGTACGGTATATTTACATGCATGGTATTAAGATTTAGGAAATACATTTTCTTATTTGAATGCTATATGTCTGCGTTTATAAGATGATATTTGTTTCGAAGTTCAACTCTAACATTGTTTCTCTGGAGAAAATACAGGGCACTCTGTATTAATTAACTTTACGATAGTGTTCAAGATGTGTTAGGAAATTATCTAAATAAAAATATGCAATGGGCTTTCCTTGGCTGGAATCCCCGTGAAGACAGAGACTTGGCTGTGTACTCCCGTGTAATGGTATCATTTTCAATTCTCTTATCCGTGTCCAATTCAGGACGCCTCTCCAACAAGTTGGCTGCCAATAGATAAGTCCACGTAAATGTGTGTGCAAAGTTCCTCTTTGTCGTTTGGGCCAGACACTGAAAGGAGTATGGTATAGATTCTAAAAAGATTATCTTCAAAAGTGGCATTTTTGTGTTTGTCCCACATTCTTTTTTTTTATTTTATTTTTTATTTTTTTTTCTTTTATTTCATCATATTATGGAAGTGCAACATCACAAGGCATGTACCTTGACTCATAAAATTGAGTCAAGGTACATGTTTTCCCCCCGATATGTCCAATGGCTATTTCTCTACATCACACACGTTATGGATGCACACACCCCTTTCCTCCTCCCCACACCTGCCTGCCCACCACCTGTTAAAAAAAACTTTTTTCTTTCAAAGAAAATGAAAGGGTTTTTTTAATGAAATCACATAAAAATAATTACCTAGACCATTTTTTCCTATAATATCCAAATATTCTATTTGACCCAGAATAAAGTGTGATGCATATTTTTTATTTTACTACAAAGCTATCTCTATTTCCATTCGTTCATACAAAACCATCCTGATTCTTCCCTCTCTCAGCATCCTCAATTTCCTTCACGTGCAGAACTCTCACTGATGATAGAAACTACCTACTGGTAACTTTGGGAAGGTCCCCTTCCTCAGGTCCCAGTGGTCTGAAATTATATCCTTAGAAATTTGTTTTGGGATTTTTTTTCCAGTTTCCAACAATCTCATGAGACGAGAGCAATCTCTAGAAGCTGCTAGCACCCTGAGGCCGTGGGGACAGGCTGCAGTGATGGGGGTGGAGATTCCAGGTTGAAGGAAGGAGAAGGGGAGTAGGCAGCAGCAGAAATCTTACTGGAGGACAAATTTAATCTGACTTCAAATGCAAAAGGATTTCTACCAGCTACTCAGTTTATGTGACTTCTGTCGGAGTCTCCTTTATATTCATTTTTAAGCCAAAATGATGACAAATAAAAATACCAAAGTTATTAACTACACTACACTAGGATCAATAATAAGCAAAAAATAAAAAAGGCAGGGGTAGGAGGGAGAAAGTTAAACACATTAGAGGGGAGTAGAGGGCAGAAACGTGTTCTGTTTTACTGAAATATGGCCAGGGTGTTTTGTTTTGTTTTCCACACTTCCTTCCCCAATTGCACCACATCCCTTACCCCTAAAGCAAACATTTCTGATCAAAATGTTGCAGAGCTGAAAAGGTCAAAAGAAGGGTGTCAAATGTTCAACCATCTAACAATGAAGCAATCACTGTAGCCCTGTGCCCCACACCAGAGAGCCTCGCATTTGGGGAAGGGGGTACCTCTAAGGAAGAGCGACAACTCCAGCCCTCTTCCTGTAAGCCCAGGCACAAGCCCTTGGGAGCTGGCCCTGGGCAAAGCTGGAAGACAGGGGACCTGCCATTCTGACCCTTCCGTCCTCTCACGGCTGTTTCCCCAGAATCCACGTCCCACCTTGTAGTCCCTCCACAGCACCCTGGCGATCTGATACACTCCTGTTTCATCAGGAGATTGCTGAAGACTAAAGGCAGCTTCCAGACTCCCATATGAATTTCTAGTGATATAATTTCAGACCTGTGGGGAAAGATGTTAAAGCCAGAAAAAGCTCTTTGAGAGAGGCTTCCAAGTTCCTGGAGCTCTCGTTCCTCTACTGGCTCTCAAAACCTGGGACCCTAAGTGACCTGGCAGCGGGGGGCTCTTCCTATGACTCAGACTTCACCAGAGAGCACCTTGAGTGGAGACCTTCTGCTACAGACCACCTAGGGACCACTCTACCTGTATTTGCAGTCTGCTAGGGCTGCCAGAACAAAATACTTCAGTGCCAGCATCTAAAGTATGGAAGACCTGAGGAGCAGCATGAGCCAACTTGGGGACCGTAATAGCCATGGTTCCTGCAGCGGTTTATTTACCAGAGTTTTGTCCCTGGGGTGGGAAAAAAGGGGACACTATGAATGTGCCACTTCCCAGAGAAAACAACTTAGGGAAGCTGGCAATTCATCAACACAGTGCCATGGTGTGACTCACGAACCTCACTTTGGAGGGTGAGCAGTCCAGCCATTGTGTTAGAGACACCCGTCATCAGCTCCCAGCTGCCCAGCATCACCCAACACTGGCAAATCTCACTTCGCTTCTGCATACTGAGACAAATTCTTGCTTAACCTCATTTTTCCTATTTTCTGAAAAAAACAAGAAGAAAAAGGAAAGGATTGGGAGTTTTTGTTTGCTTGTTTGACTTATAGCAAGCGCCCAACTAAAGAGCTTTGGCTGTATCGCAAACAATTTTATTGCCAATTCCCAGCATTTTTTTTTTCTCTTTTCATGTCAGGATCAATAATACTATTAAAAGATTTATAAATCACCTTAAAAAAAAATAAAATAAAGTATGGAAGAGATGCTCCCAAAAGGAGAAACCTGTTAGAGACATCCCTGCTTGTTAGCTCAAGACAGATGGCCATGAACAAGGCAAGAAACACCCTGACCATGAAACTGGCAGGATGTAACCCAAGGGCAGCTGAGGGGTCTCCTGCTTTGTCACCATGTGGATGGGGAGCACCGCTCAGGCGGGTGCGTTAGGGACTTTGAACAGCAGGCCGTGAGTGACACAGGCTGGGGTCACCCTGGCTTGAAAACTCAACAGCGTAAGGAATCTGCTGTTCTCCCAGAACCAGGAAGGGCATACGGTATCACTTTAGGATCGCTTCTCATCTCCAGCAGCCAGGCCATTCTTTGGCCTTTGGTTTACTTTCAGGAACAATGACAATTAACTGTACCACATATTGAACTGACACTGCATAGCAGGCATTGGGTTAACTGCATTGTGTATTATCCCATTTAATCCTCATATCATCTTTATTTTTTTACATAGAAAAGAAGTGAAGCACGGAGAAGTTAGATTAATTATGCAAGGTCACACAGCTACTGAGAGGAAGAACTGGTATTTGAACTGAGAACTCTGGCTACAGAGTGCTCGGCTACCTCTCTTCATCAGTCTATCTTCAGGAAGCAACATGGTTTGGCTAGAACACCGTAGTGAGAAAAACAAGTTTTAGCCTCACAAAGCCGAGTGTTCAAATCCCAGCCCTATGACCAAGGACAACTTCGTCTTTCTGCTTTCTGTTGCTTCCTATTCAAACATGGGGATAATTTACAAAAAGTTTAGTTAAAATAACTCATAAATAGTACCTGTCATTGCTATTATTTTTTCTCCTAGCTCCGTTCTATGATTGAATTTGTAACAATATAGACCAATAAGATTGCATTAAAATATAAAGTAATGCCTTGCATTGAAAATGTACGTTAATTAGTACTAATTTAAAGTTATCCTTTTCAGCTCATTTTTCAGCAAAGGTGAGATTTAGATGGACCTTGCTTTTTCACCTCCTTTTTAAAATCACAACCGATTACTTAATAACATTGCATTTTCATTATCCCTATAGCATCTCGATCCCTTAGGAAGGCTCAATGAATAATTTAAAATTCATGCTTAATTTATTATACATGCTTACAGCAACTATTTTCATGGACTGATCCTTGTTAAAGTTCTCAGAGGCCTTGAGGGCACAGGTGGCTCCATTAAAAATGTATTTCTCAGTTTTCTTGAGGGATTTTTTTTTTAAGCGCTGGGGTGGGCAGATTCACAGTTAATTGGCAATCGCTGACATGTTACTTTAGTCACCATATTTGAAGAAACATTGCCTGGTTGGTCTGAAAATTAGTTATGTGTCAATACTTTCCATTTCCTGGTTTTAGTATTTGAATGGAAGCAGATGACATAAGACAATGTGACTGATTCGACTATTTTCTGGGAAAGAGTGACAGGAGAGAACTGAGATGGGGAAGAGGTGGAGAGTGGGGAATGTACTTCCAAGCAGGCCTCAGAAGGCTGGGCATAGTTGGGTGCTGTAGGGAGGCCAGCATCAGTCCTGTGCATTGTCCACATGCTCTGAGTGGGACAATGAGGAAGGTGTGGAGCACTGTTCTCCGGGTGTGACCTCCACTCTGAGGCCACAATGCATCCTCAGTCAGCCACATACCTGGAACGGAACTAAAGCCAGAACGTAGCATATTTTTCTGCTGGATCTAGCTCCATATTCTATCAAACAGTTTATGTTTCGTTAACAGTTAGCTTGAGTTCATATCTTCTAATATCTAAATTGGACCCTTATAAATGCTTTCTATGTATAGAGTCAGTAGACTTACTCATTTTGTAGTGATGTGAAAAACATTTAGGTACAACCAAGGATAAATCAGTTCCAATCAACATGGTCTGGGAAGCATCGATTCTACTCGGATTAGTGTAGATTAATATTGTTTTAGAATGTACCTGTGGCTAGAGGTCTTCCTTACTTGGTGGTGGTATGCCACCCAAACTATTAGGGGTCTACTCAGCCTTGGGAAAAGTCTCTCTTTCCCTGGGTGAGAAACTTAGGGAAGCTCTCCATGGCTAGCCAATATGGTTTTAACTCTACTTGTCAGGCATATGGACTAGACTTAGGGTTGGCTCTAGAATTTTCTATCAAAATAATTATGGAGTTTTTCCCCCAAAATATATTAAATTACTTCTGTTAAGTTAATATGAACAATGGCCCAGGATTAAGGACAAAAAATTAGGTGATCTATTTGTGAATATTCCCTGGGGAGAGAAATCATGTGTATTTTTACCTAAGCTTTATTTAATGCAGAGCATTAAAAGCAGCTATCGAGGGCAACGATGCAGATTTCACTTATCGTTATATCTCCAATACCCAGCACAGGGCCTATAACACAATTAGAGACTAAAACGTATTTGTTAAATAGGAAAGAGATACGTGCTTAAAAGCAAGCAGACTCCAACATCCTGATTCACTTTGTATAATATATTCAATTAGAAAATAAATATATTCTTTTTCTTCAAAGCATAAACTCTGCATAAGATATGCTTGCTGTGAGGTCAGTCTTCCCTCATGGGAGAGAAGCAATTAGCTTTGAAACAGACTTTTCTGGATGCAGATCACAAGAAAGAACACCATCCTTGGGAATGGCCAATTTATCCTTGCAAATTCCTTGATGCTGAATTTCATTAGCCATTTTAAGAATAAGACCCAGGAATTTCAACATCTGTGACCCATTTTACAGGTGAAGAATAAAAATCCAAAGGTAATAATGACAGCTGACATTACCCAAGCACTTACTCCTGTGTTTGATGCTTATGGCCCTAAGGTAAATCCGTAAGTATATTGTTATCCTCACAACCATCCTGCGAGGTGGGTTCAACTTTAGCCCAATTTTATATTGGAGGAAACTGAAGCTCAAAGAGATTAAGTGTGGCTGGACATGGTGGCTCATGCCTGTAATCCTAGCACTCTGAAAGGCTGAGGTGGGAGGATCGCTTGAGGCCAGCAGCTTTAGACCAGCCTGAGCAAGAGCAAGACCTTGTCTCTACTAAAAATAGAAAAATTAGCTGAGCATGGTGGCGCACGCCTGTAGTCCCAGCTACTCAGGAGGCTGAAGCAGGAGGATCACTTGAGCCCAGGAGTTTGAGATTGCTGTGAGCTATGAGGACGCCACTGCACTCTAGCCCAGGTGAAAGAGCGAGACTCTGCCTCAAAAAAAAAAAAAAAAAAAAAGAGGTTAAGTGACTTGTCAAATGGTACATGGCTTCCAATGGTGAAGACGGGATTTGAACCAAGGTCTGTCTGGCTCCAGAGCTCAGCTGCTTAACCACTGTCCTTCATTGCCTCTACGTTCTGTCTTCTGAAATCCATAAAGGCTTCGGTGAAGTCCATTCTTGGATGGTACTTATATGAAACAGGGGATATAGATTGCAAAGCAAAAATTCCAAGATTGCAAAGCAAAAATTCTTTTAAAAATAAAAACAATGAAGACGAATTAAAAAGGAATTCTTTGAAGCAGTTGTCGGTGTACACGCGATGAGGCGTGCTCACCCTTACAGCAAAGTCCTGCTTCTACGCCTGTAGTACGTGGGCGTCTCAGGCTGCCTACCTAGTTTCATTTCAAGCTGCTCATCAACAAGCCTCCAGTTTAAATCAGGCTGGACTCCTTAAAATTCCGACTACAACTTTTATGTATTCCTGTTTCTATTCCCTTCCAGAAACTGTTCTCCCCATTGCAAATGCCCTATGGTAAGTTAAAGACGGCCACAAATTCTTTAAAGCTCCTCCCATCAAAGGTGGAACCTATTTCCCCATCCCCTTGGATCTGGGCTGACTTTGTGACTTGCTTGGAGCCATAGGATGTGGCAGAAGTGACACCACAAGACTTCCACGTCTTGGCTTGCAAAGGCCCTGTAGCTTCCACTTTCACCTTTCCACTTTCACCTTGCTGTCTGTGAGTAAGTCCTTGGGTGAGGACGAGAAGGACCACATGGACAGAGAGGCCCAGGCATCCAGCCATTACAGGCCCCGGGCCCCAGACGAGGAGCAAGGCCACCGCCCCCAGCTCACCCACCAACAACTGCAAACAGATGCAGAGCAGAGATGAGCCATCCTAGCTGAACTCTGCCCAAACTGTCACTCCAAAGACTAGTGACCAACAAATGGCTGTTGGTTTAAGCCCTTAAGTTTTGGGGTGGTTTGTAAAGCAGCAGTAGATCACTAACACACCATTTTCTTTCTTTCTTCCTAATATGTCCTCCACCTCTTTGTAAACCAAGCTCCAAAGTCACTCCTCCTGATAGAAAATTTGCCCACAAAAGCCAGCGTCACTCAGGGCTAAGTAGACGGCCCTGTCTAATGTGATTCTAAGCACACCAAGACCCCACCGTTTCCTTAAATACCTTCCCCATCCACTGGCTGATGCCTGGAATCTCAGCATTAAAGTTTAATGACTTGCATAAGAGCATAAATGCCTATTAAATTTTAAGAGTCCCTGGAAGGGATAGCAAGTGCGTGCTTTTGATTTTGCTTTCCTTATAAAAGCATACAGAAATAAAAAGCGACACTAACATAAGGTTACTTTCCCAAAGAGGAAAAAAAAAATTGTTTAATGATTTGAACCAACTTGAATATAAGCCTTTAGGGAGATAGATGAAATAGTTGTGTATCTAACTTCAATGTTTAATTAATTAATTCAGTTAAGCATACATACTTAAAATCACATTATACAAAATAACATAACAATTTAGAAATATTTCTTTTTTTCACTGTTCCATTCCATAAAGGTATCTGATTCAAAATTGCCATCTGTATCTCTACTGGCAAGTGTTGTCTGTTTCACTAGGGGCATATTTTGACCATTTAACAGTTTTCCAGACATCATCTTCTCTTCCATCTAATTTATATATTTTTTTAACAATGGTGCTGCCATTGGAATTCTTATCCCAAGCCACAAGTACCACGCACAAGACACTACGTTTTTGTTCTACTCATCCTAGAAGTGTATATTCACGATTGTCACAGTGTGGTCACTTACAGTACTGCTTTGTGAAAGGACCTTCAGAAAGCTGGTTAACAATGACATCTACAGCTTGAAATTTGGGGGCCTTTTTCCAAAGAAAAGATTCATTAAATTCATCTGAAATTTCTTTGCTCCTTTTTTTTTAAGCAGATGACCGTAATTATATAAAAGTTTATGATTTCTTGAGGTCAATTCAGGTTAATGTGCCTTCCCCAAATAGCACTTTGCGTTTCAAAGTCAGAGAGCATTCCATAATGCAAAGAACATTAAAAGGACTCGAATGTAAAGCAGCTCCCTCTTTTCTGAGAGATATTTTTGGAGAGAAAATCAAATGCCCTTATCTGACTTATATATATTAATACATGTTCATGCTACAGCGTGGTTTCCTCAGTGACATAGCTGCACTTTGAAGTAAACAAGTTGGCAGTCTTGCAAAATAGATATGTGTCGATTCTAGAAACTTCAGACAATACAGAAAATTGGAGAGGTAAAAATAAAAATGATCCATAATGCTCCCAATTAGACTTCATAATTTCAACAGTTTGGTTCATTTCCTTCCAGATCTTCCTATGTATTATCACCTATGACACCAAACTCAATCGGCTGTTTTTACTTAATACTATAACTTAGGCATTTCCCTTATCAGAAATTTCTTTGCATAAAGATATGCCATCATTCGCTGGTCCTCCCTCCTATGGCCGTGCCTTTAGATTGTCTGTGAAAACAGACATATCTCAAGCAGACACCAGCCCCTTGCCTCTTAGTATGAAAAGTTTTAGATTTCTTTTTTTCCTTTTTACTTTATTGAGCATCTCCCCAAGTAAAATACACCAAAAGTGAATAAAGGGAAGTCCCTGCCCTCAAAAGAGACAGAGCCATAAACAATCAATTGCATAACGTATGATCAAAGCACGAATAAAGGTACAGCCTTACACCACACAACAACGTGGGACCCCATATACAACAGTGGTCACATGAGATTATAACACCGTCATTTTATTGTATCTTTTCTATGTTTAGATATGTTTAGGAACATGAATACTTGCCATTGTGTTACAGTTGCCTACAGTATTCAGTACAGTGACATGCTGCGTAGGCTTACGGCCTGGGAGTAACAGGTTGTACCACACAGCCTGGGTGTGTAGCAGGCTGCACCATCTAGGCTTGTGTAAGGACACTCCACTCCATGACGTTCCACAAGGGAGAAATCACCTAAGGATGCATTTCTCAGGACCCATCCCTGTCACTGCAGGAAGCACGGCTGCAATAACACAAAATGCCACGGCAGCAACATAGAAAGAAGGCTGACCAGTTGGTCAGAGGAAATTCCACGAAGGAGTCAACATTTGAGAATGTGGGGACTTTTTGTTTGTTTGTTAATTGCTTGTGTTTAGGCTATTAAGACTTAATTTTGAAAAGATTTGCAAAATCAGAAGAAACGTTAAAGCATATGTCTCTATTTAAATTCCCGCAACAGAGACATCGCTGCGGTGTGGAGCCCAGCCTGGCCACAGCTTAGCTTTGCAACGACTGAAGTTTTCCTGAACGAGGGCCTTTGCCCTGGAGGAGGTTTGGATGGGGAAATACAAGTGCGGGGGGCACCCAGGCCTGAGGGTGGGACAAGATAGACGCCAGGACAAGTGCCAGCACGAAAGGCCAGAACAAGCCTGGCCTCTTCCTTGTCTCGCTGGGACCAGCCCTGCATCTCCCCCACTCTCACTGCCTCCCCGCTTTCGTATTCCCCCGTCCCACGCACACCACGGCGATGCCGACTGCCTGTGCTCCAGTTCTTTAAAATACGCACGTTTCATCTCCCTCCATTAAGTGCCTCGCGTTTAGTGGAGACAGCAATAATGTAACTGTATTGGGCCCATGGCTGAGTTCAAGGCCTGATACAGAAATGGCGAGCGCAGGGACACTGCCGCCTGCCGCCTCCCGGTAGCCCCGCACCTCCGAGGGCCAGCGCTGTGCGTGGCCACTTAGAGGGCACTGCTGGGCTGGCCTGGGGCTGGCAGCCGCCCAGGCCCCGGGGCCGCCTGTTTCTGGCTGCTAGTTGTGTGATCCTGATTGGGTAATTTTTGAATCCCACTGTTTTTGATTGGACGTTAAAGCTTGTAGTTGATTGGATGCTTTTTGAGCCCAACCAAGAGTATAAAAGCAGGAGGAGAACAAGGAGAGGGGGGCGAAGGGTCAGGAGATCAGAAGATGGGAACAGAGCTGTAAGGCTAGCTGTGCTGAGCCTGCTGTGGAAGAATAAAGACTGTTCACTTCTTCGCGTGCTGCTCAGTTCTTTCCCTGGTCAAGAGCTGTGACACTAGCTATACACATTGCCGCAACAGGCCCAGCTCCGCTACTGACTATGGGCTCGGTGTGACCCAGGGTCATGCCTAGCCTCCTCTGTGCTCTCCTTGCTGCCCAAGCAGCCTTACGATCCCTCTGTCTCAGTTTGTAGACATGGCCACAGGCAGGTGACAGATGTGCCCCTTCTGGCGACTCTAACTCTCCGGATTCTTCACCGCAGACCTGTTTCCTGCTTTTACATTTGCCCATGTTCTCTTTAAAAAGCAACTTTAAGATGATCAATTCAATTCCAAATGAATAGCTAAAAGAATTTATCATGCGTTATTCACTTCTTGCCAATTAGCCTCAAGGACTCTACGATTTTTTACCAAACACAAATATCCCTATAGAAATTATTTTCAGACATCAGACTGGCAGAACTAATAGACAAAGTATGTGGGAAGGTAGAATTAAAAGAACATTGAAATCAATTGGTGCAATTTAAAACAGAGACTTCTCTTTTCTGCTTAAGGCACAGCAGCTTCTTGGATTGCATTAAGCATCCAAGTCTTGTGTTTTAAATTCTTCTAGTGGCTTGGCAGGTGACGCCTGCTGATTTGTGACGTTAGCAAGATAACACACATGTCTGGTTCTGAAACAAAGAAACAGTCTGTGGGAAGCATCCCCCAAATGTTTTGAAACTTTCTTATATCCATGTGAAAACACATGGCCTGGGAAAAAAAATGAATTGAATCTATCTGAAAGTCATTCGCTGACATATCCAATCTCCTAATTCAGAGGGACCCATTCGGAAAAAATTCTAAAAATATTGAAATTCAGATAATCCATTGAGCCATTTCTTGCCTTCTCTCACTGTAATGGAGAAAAGTATGAGATTAGTATTTTAATAGTAATGGCTAACATTTATTGAGCACTTACTATATCAAGGATTATACTAGGTGCTTTTCAGATTTAGCTCATTCAATCCCAATAAGCTTACTAAGTGCTATTGTTATCCCCATTTTATAGGTGAGAAAACTGAAGTTTAGTTATATAGCCAGGTTTGTTGTCAAGTTTAGTTCTATAGCCAAGGTCAGAGAACTAGAAAGTAGCAGAGAGAGAAGGCAAACAAGGCATGAGTGAAATGCCAAAGCTCAACCTGTGAGTCACTGCGCTGGAAGAAACTGGTAGCATGAAAAACTTTAAATACATTTGGAGTGGGATGATGTTTATTTGCAGTTTGTCCTTGAAAAGAATGAACTGGGAACTTCCTGGTAACACCCAGGGCCTCCTAAGTGAAGAATGCTTTTTACCTTGTCACCACACGCCTGTTACGTGGGAGACAAGAAATGCCCTTCCTGCATCAGGGGAAAGTGTTCACTTCAACAATGATCAGAGAAACTTGAAAACTAACAGAGTGAGGAAATAAACAGTTAGGTATTGGTTTAACTACATAAGAGTGATTCTAATGAGTCCTTTTTGTGTTCTATTTACATTTACTGTGCAATATGATATTGGATTGCACAGATTTTGTATACTTGACATAGATGGTTTAGTTTATAGCACCAAGTTCTTCCCGCTGGACCTCTCATAGCACATCTGAGATGGTTACGGAGAAGGCCTTGGCCAGTCCTTAGTCAATACCTCCACCTCGTCACACGTAAACATCAGTGTCCAGATATAACTAAGCTGATTTCACCATCCGAACAGCCAGGCAATTCTCAATGAGGAAACACATTAACTGAAATTAACTGAAAGCCATACTTTGTGGGATTTTGAAAGGTTGAACAGGGACAACCAAGGGCTATCATTCCAGGGCTTGATACTGGCCTCAAGGTGTCAACTAGAGAGAATAATATTTGATATTAAACAGGTGTCAATGAGAGATAATAACAGAGACCTTCACCAAGTGTCCAAGAACAAATTAAGTGCTCAGTTACCTTTGGGAAACTCTAATGCCCAAGACTTGCTTTATTAACGAGAGGCGAGAAGTAGGTCATAGGATCTCAGCTTCCAAGGAAGGTTGGACTGGAGACAGGTGGGCCGAGCACCTGAGCCTACTGGGAAAGAGCATGCTTCGCGGGGCTGGAGGGCAAACAAACGGGGCACCCTCCCAAGAGCCTGTATGGGCATCGTCACCAAGTTGTCATTTGTGTTTAGAACAGTATTTATTATGTTTATTTGAGATTTATTACAGAAGAAGAATACTGTCAGTGGACCAACTTCTAATGGCTAACCAACTGGCAAACAAGCCAAGAGTTCTGCATTCAATTCTCACATTTATCACTGACTCATTGCCAGTTCCTGGGAAAGCTATTTGATTCCTGTCACTTCAATGGTATCCGTCAATGAAACGCAGGAAAGACTATGTCCTCAGCCTGCGTCTTAGGAATATAAGAACCACGCAGGAAGGCCAAGGCCCATGAGGAGAGCGGCCACTCAACGCCACCGAATCCCACTGAGTCTGTGAGGAGAATCTCCGCTTTGCTCCCGCAACTGCCTGTGGAGGAGGGGACAGGAGTGGGTTGTGAAATTCATGCCATAATTCAAAAAGTAACCAAAGTAAGAAAAGTGGATACGAATACTAAATGGCCTGAGGTATCAAAGGAATTTGAGACAAATGATGAAAAATAAAAGACAAAGCAAATATAAGACATAGATGGGAGCACAGTACAACAACCAAATAATAAAGAAGAAAATATCCCACTTGCTAGTGTGTGCTGAGGGGATCATATCATGGAGAAGTCGCAGAGAACCAGAACCTTTAACACTATGGTTGTGGAATACAGTTTGGCAATCCAAAGGCATAAATAAAAATAACAGTCAATTAAAATAGGGAAGGAAGGTTTAAAAAGGGAGATGGGGGATTAAGGTAAAAGACAATGTCAAGGGAATTAGAAGCTTCTTTCAAAAATTAAAAAACACAGAATTAAATGAGGAACAGAAAGTACAGTAGTCCTGAATATTCAGGATGTCTCTTTGGCATCTTTCTCTCTTACTAACTTTTAATTCCTCCTTCTTAAATAAATGACTTCAAGTTATTGCCCATTTCAGAATCTTCTGACTTTAAAAAATTGCTTTACAGAGTTATGAAGACAATATATGTTTTTTGGTGTTTTGTCTGGTTTTCTGTTTTGTTTTGTTTTGTTTTAGAGATTGCCCAGACTGGAGTTTAGTGGCATGATCATAGCTCACTGTAGCCTCAAACTCCTGGGCTCAAGCAATCCTCCCACCTCAGCCTCCAGAGGATTTATAAATGTCAGTGGGATAACTGAAGGCTGGTGGTTCATGAGGAGACAAAGACAATGATATCTCAGAAATCAGAATGTGTCTGTGTTCAGCCTGTGCTGCCCAGGAAGCAAGACGCTGGGACTCATCCCTGTTAGACTTTGCACCATTGCCTTGCAGGTTCACTTTGAGAGGAATCAATGAAATGAATTTTTTTTAATGTGTAAAATTGAGTACAAGATCTTGGACCCACTGTAAGGGGACAAAAATGGAGCGACCTTGCATCTCTCAATGCCATGTCGTTACTGCCCTGTGCAAGGCTGTCACTGCACCTGCCAGGTGCCATCACGTAGCCATGTCTAGACGGGCCCTATTACAGACCCCACGTGGGTCAGTAATTCCTCCTATTCCTGAGTGGTGTTCTCCAATTGTGATTTAGGAGAAACAAGCCAATTTGACTTTTTTAAATTTATACTCTAAGCAAACTAATAAAGCAGTTTTATTGAACAATGAGCTGCACATATCTCAACTAATTACTGATGTACCATACAGGTAGCATTTTAGTATTGACACCAATCTCTCTGACCCCAGGTGGCTAAGTCAGCATCTCAGATCTGTCTGTCCTCAAGAGTTTTATGTCTTTATCTGTTATCCGATTCTGGGCATTTTTCACATGTATAGTCACATACAAGACACACATATGTCCATCTACAGATGTCTTCCAGATAACTTCTGAATTTACTTAATGGTCATTAAATTATAAGGTTTTATTACCCTAACTGAAAACATTCTTAAACTGTTCCTACTATCCTCTATTTCCCAATGCTGGTCTGTAGAACACACAGAAAAAACTACCAGGCACTAAGTTCAAAACACAAATTCCTAGGGTCTATCTATGTCCAAGGATGCAGAGTCAGAAGTAATCAGGAATCTGTACTTTAAACACATTGAACATTGAACAGCAAGTGTTAAGACCCCAAAATCTGCATTTTTAACCTATTTCCCACAAAGAGTAAAAAGATGGACGAGGGGATATGCAACATGGTGTCATCGTTCCAAGTACAGAGTGCCAGAGCTCAAATATCAACTTGACAACCTGCGCACACTCAGGCACGTTACTTTCTCTCTCTCTACCTTAAATGCCCCACTTGGGGCCAGGGGTCGTGGCAGGCCCGGCACTGGTGTGAGTGAAGGCGTGAACACCTGTTGATTCTTGAAACAGTGTCAATACCTTGAAAGAATTCTAGTGAACACTCAAAAAACCTTAATAATTTCTTGCTTTATACACTTCTATATATTGTTTTGAGGGTTTTTTTTCCCCCTAAATAAGCATTTCACTACTTTCGTCGTTTTTGAAAATCTTGTGCCTCTGGGAGGGACTGTGATACCAGGTGACCTGTACGCTGGACTGCCTGGGCGTTGGCAGTCCCCCCACCCCGTCTGTCTGTGCCCCACGCGAGCACCCACGCTCTAAGGCCGCCCTTCCCCTTGGACTCCGGCTCCCTCAGGGTGGCCTCATGCCTCCTGGAAAATTAGTGACGGCCACCCTGGCTGCTGGGCCGCAAGCCACGTCACTGCTCCCTGCCCCTTCCCCATGACACCACTGGCCAGCCTGTTCCCGGCTCTCACCCTGCCCCACCCCACCCCGCCCCAGTTTGCTCCCTCACAGAATCCTGTACCTTTCCTTTCTAGTCCTTGGCACGAGTTCTAACTCTATATGAGTTTACTAAACTAATGGGACTAAACCCTATCTAGTTTTTTCATCATTGTCTTTCAGCTCCTAGTACAAGATGGCATTCAATGAAATGTTGCCCAGGCTAGAGTGCCGTGACATCAGCCTAGCTCACAGCAACCTCAAACTCCTAGGCTCAAGTGATCCTCCTGCCTCAGCCTCCTGAGCAGCTGGGACTACAGGCATGCGCCACCATGCCCGGCTAACGTTTTCTATATATTTTTAGTTGGCCAACTAATTTCTTTCTATTTTTAGTAGAGACAGGGTCTCACTCTTGCTCAGGCTGGTTTCTCCTGACCTTGAGATCCGCCCACCTCGGCCTTCCAGAGTGAGGATTACAGGCGTGAGCCACCGCGCCCGGCCTCAATGAAACATTTTAAATGGACAGGTGAGTAAATGGCTCCCCCCAGCTCCCCCTGCTCCCCACTCCACATTGCCTGAGCCCCACTGCCTGTCTCAGGCGACCCACCTGCGGTCAGGTGCAGCCTGCACAACGGGGAGTTTGCCCGCCCTCGGGCGTGGTGCAGAGGAGAAATTCACTTGTGGGTACAAGCAGCCTCGTGTCTGGGCTGGTGCCTGCGCTGCCACTCTGTAATTGTCCCTCTTATGGCTGATGGCTGCAGGACCACGGATGAAAACAAGACGCTTCAAAAGGAACCCACTCTATTCAACCACTGCCATGCCGTCAGAGACATCGTGGAGAATTTTAAACCCTTTCTGTCCTTCCCAGCCACCCCAGCCAGGACAGACCCACAGCTGCGAGGCCAGCGGACGAGCTCTACACCTCCGCCTGGTGACAGGCCCTCTTCAAAGCCGCGAAGTGACCTGTGATGCCTGATTACCAGGCAAAAGAAAATGGCGATGGGGTCAAATTGTTTTTTAAAAAGCCTTCTGTGATTTGTGGATTAGCCAATATGTTTTTTCTAGGCAAATAACCCACATGTATTACGTAGTTTTGAACTTCTTGGATGAGATGTACTAAAACAAATATTACCTTTCATGCTATTGTAGCAGTGAAAGTGAATTACGCTCCAAACCCCAATCTATCAAAATATATATATTTTACCCAGTTCCTGTGCTAGATCTTCAGCTCATTTATTTGCATCCTCGAGAAACATGGATTTACATTATTTAGTAGAAGAGGTAGAGGGCTGGCAGGAGTTTGCCACCTAGGCTATGTTGCTTCCTCACCTGCTAAATCTTATGTTTCACTATTGTGATTTCATTTTTTAATTTCCCTGTTTGGGCCTCTGATTTCTACATAATTCCTCAGCATGAAGAAAAAAAGACAAGTAAAATATGTGCTTGCTGACAAGTTAATCTTCTGATCCTGAGAATTGCATTTACTTCTCTTTCATCCTCCCTTATTAAGTACACCTCTAGGAAGTGACTTCATGCAATTTGCAACACACCACACCCTTTAAAGCACAGGCTTCCGTGGGGCAGTGACTAAAACTGCGCTGCTTTGCACAACGCTACCGGAGCCCTTATATTAAAAGATAGGCATCTGCCTGCGCCTCTTACTCTACCAGTTCCTAAAGCCACAAAGCATGTCTTAGACTTCCATCTGCAAGCAGGAAAAGCTATTGCCACTGGATTTACTACATTTGTTTTGTTTTTTTTTTTTGAGACCGATTCTCGCTTTGTTGCCCAGGCTAGAGTGAGTGCTCTGGCGTTAGCCTAGCTCACAGCAACCTCAAACTCCTGGGCTCAAGCAATCCTGCTGCCTCAGCCTCCCGAGTAGCTGGGACTACAGGCATGTGCCACCATGCCTGGCTAATTTTTTCTATATATATTAGTTGGCCAATTAATTTCTTTCTATTTATAGTAAAGACGGGGTCTTGCTCAGGCTAGTTTTGAACTCCTGACCTCAAGCAATCCACCCGCCTTGGCCTCCCAGAGTGCTAGGATTACAGGCTTGAGCCACCTGCCAGGCTTACTACATTTGTTAATGTCATTGCAAACTGTTGCAATCTTCTGCTTCTCCACTTACAAAGACTCTCACCACCACCATGGGGTGTGCAGGACAGGAGCAACCACACGGATTACTCAATCCATCCCCTGTTGTTTCTGTACCTGTGGAGCTCGTCTCAGCAAAGCTTCTTCAAAGTTATCTTTTCCCAGTCTCCTTGCTGCTTTTCTCCAACATTAACGAGTTATCTTTGGTCTGAGAGAATTCTGTCTCCCAAAACTTTAAGATTATTTTCTCACTCAAAAAAAATTTTAAAAAGCTGTCATAATGAGGATGTTAACCTGGATTAAGAACATATTTAAGCAAATTCAGATAACATGATTTTTAATTTCTTCAATACAACTTGTAGCTATGAAAAATATAATACAGAAATGATATAAGGAAGGATAAATAAAAAGAATAAAAATTATACTGCGTTATTTGCCAGGACCCCAGGATTTTCTGTTTTGTTCCATTAACACTGGCAGCTCCTTCTCAAAGATCCTTATTACTCCTCATCTCACTCTTTTTCTAAATGTTTTTTTTAAATAGCTGAGGCTGTTAAATTGAGGCATAATTTCCATACCATAAGCTTCACTTGTTTTAACTGTTTAACAATTCAGTGATTTTTAGTAAATTTATGGAGTCACACAACCACACTACAATCCAGTCTTAGTACATTTCCAAAAAAGTCTCTTGTGCAAGTTTCTTTGACTTCTTAACAGGGAGCTTAGTCTTTGGACCACTTTTCTTAGACTCATTCCCTAGATGACTTCATCTGATCTCCACATTTTAAATGTGAGGTATATTTTAGTGACTTCCAAATCTGTATCCCTACCCTAAACCTCTCCCCTAAACCCCAGACTCATCTCCTCTCAGATGTCTAATAGGGATTTCAAACTTACCATGCCCCAAAACTCAGTTTTGATCTTTACCTAAAACTCCTCCTCCTACGGTCTTCCCTAAACCAGTTAATAGCAACTCTCTATTCTAGTTGCTCATGCCACAACCCTTGGAGTCATCCTTAGCTCCTTTCTTTCTTCACACCCCTGCAACCAATCCATCAGAAATCCCATTGACTCTACCTATGAAATATACCCAGAATCCAGCCACTTCCTACACCCACACTGCTACCACCTGGGTCAAGCCACCGTGGCCCTCACCCAGATTCCTGGTTTCCTGCTCCTACACTTACTTCCTACACCCAATTCTCAACAGAGATATCTGTCTAAAACTTAAGTCAGACCATAGCACAACTCTGCTCAAAACCCTGAAATGACTTCCAATCTTGCATAGAACAAAAGCCATCATCCCTGCAGGGGCTTCCTGGTCCTCCCAAGCCCTCTGACCTCGACTCCCCTTACTCAACTCTCTCCTTGTCCATTCTACTCTAGTCTGCCCACCCTCCTTGCTCCTCCTCAAGCACATCTGCCTCGGAACCTCGGCACTAACTCTTCCCTCTGCCTGGAAGATTCTTCCCCAGAAAACTCTTCGCCTAATTTCTTTATCTCCTCCACATCTTTGCTCAAATCTTACTTCTCAATGAAACCTACCCTCACCACCCTATTTAATACCATACCTGCCCCCTACACTCTCAATGCCCCCCTTACCTGGCTCTATTTTTTTTCTTTTTGTATGGGACTTTTCATCCTTTACCTTGACGAGCTGCTCCTAAATTTAATGTAAAAGAGCAAAGGGCCAAATAGATTGTCTTCTTCAAGGACAATTTTGAAGGAGAATAAAAAGGGATATTATCCCACCCAGACAGGAGATTTTTTAGTAAAGCTGTAGTCATTAAAAGGGTAGAACAATGGGAAAAATAGAGATGGAAAAATGGATCAATCAAATAAGGAGACCAGAAATAAACCCATTTCCATATAGAAACTTAGGATAAGACATGTTGGCATCACAAAGCACTGAGAAAGGAAGACTATATTAAAATTTGTGCCAGGAAAATTGGCTTTCTATTTGGAAAAAGATAAAAGTACATCCCTATTTTAAATCATACACAAAGTAGATTTCAAAGAGAAAAAGGAAATAAACACTAAAAGAAAAATTTTCAAACTTTAGAATAAAATATAGGAAAATATCTTTAACATATCCTTGTTTTCATAAATAAGACAAAAAATGCACATACCATAAAGAAAAATACAGACATATTTGCTATAATAATAATTATAATATTTAAAGGCATGTATATAACAGGAGACACAATAAAACAAGTTAAAAGATATACCACAATCTAAAAGATGTTATAAGATAATTTAAAAATGGTTGGTTTCCAGTATTTATGTTTTTTTAACCACCAATAAAAAGGAAAGGTAAATAATCCAATGGAAACACTTTTAAATGTTTAAAATAAAATTTAAATATTGAAATATATGAATAGGTAATTAATTCACAGAAGAGGAAATCTATCTGGCCAGCATACAAATGAAAATATGTTCAATCTCACTAAATGAATATGTAATTAAAATGATCATACTCTCCAATTGGCTCCACAAAAAATAAAAATAAGTCTGGTAATATAAAATGCAACCTCATAATGATACAGAGGAAATGAAGCTGTTATAGACCCTAGTGGGGGCTTGTAAATTGGTCTAACTACTTTGGAGAACAATTTGGCAATATCCAATCAAGTTCAAAATGTATGTATCCTAGACCCCAATAAGCCCTCTTTGAGAAATGTATCTAGAGAAACTCTCACATACCCACATGAAATTGTGTACAAGTACATTCACTTCTGCTTTGCTGGTGATTGCAAAAAATAAAGGAAAACACTTTAAATGTCCATCAACAGGAGAATGTGAGATAAGTTGTGATATTATATGAGACAAATTCATCAAAACAGTATATATCAAAAGTATAATTGTGAATTTTAAAACAATATGTAAAATTATAAATTATGCTAATTTTTATAATAATACAATATATTATTTATAAATAGAAACATCTGCTGAAAAGGTAAGACATATACGTGGAAAAAATACATACACTGCACAGATCACAAAATGGTTATAATTGTCCACCCCTCCTGGAAACCCACTCCCCTTTACAAGGCGACTTTGCCACTCCTTCCTCCAAAATGCAAAGTCTGTTTTCCCAACCCTCAAATTTGATGTCTTTGTAATATGTTTTCACTGACAGAATTTAGGGGAGGCAATGTTTTGCCAGAGGCCTGGCACTCTTGCATTCTCCTCTCCCTCTCGGAGTCCTGCAGCTACCTTGTGCATACGTCTGGGCTAGCCTGCTGCACGCTGAGCAACCCAGGGCCCAGACAGCCCCGTGGCCCAGCCTACAATCAGCCCAATGCCAGACATATGACTAAGGCCATCCTAAGACAAGCTAGCGCCCAGATGACCTGCCAGTTGACTGTAGACACACTGGCAAGCCTGGCTAACATCAGCCTGACTAGTTCATATCAGGGAACCACCCAGCTGACTTGCGGACTCATAAGCGATAAGAAGTGGTTTCTGTTTTCAGTCCCTAAGTTTGGGGCATGATATTTTTTTACATAGCGATAGATATACTGATGTGTGCACCATCTTCAGCCCAACAACCTCTAAAAAAAGAGGGAAGGGAAGGCTATGGGGGAGAGAGCACTTTCACCTTTTACACTTAATTTTTTAAGGATCTAAAAGTCCTGAAATCCTGTATTAATTCTGGGTAGCAGTAACATGGGAGTCTGTAATATTATTTTCAGAATTATTCTGAATACTTGAAATGCTGCTTAATCTGTTTAAAGGATCACGCCACCATTCTCTCGCTTTGTCATGTTCATAGGGATGGGGAGAAGGAGACAGGACCGGACAATCTGGCTCCCTATTTGGCTCTCACACAGACTGCCTACACAGAAGCTTGGAGACAGTAGACCTCAACTTATGTAACTGACTTCATGAGCCACAATGACTCAGACCGACCAAATATTTTGGTCACACCCCATTCTGTGGTAGCATATAAACATGAGCTAAAAGAAAAATATCAAACTCTCAATTAATCAGACCTCAAGAAACAAATTTCCTTTCATGAAAAAAAGATATATTTTTAGGGGAAAACAAACTGGCAGCAAAGCTATTCTTTAATTTTAGAGTAAGTCCTAGGGTCACTTCTGATTCAAAGTAATTTTCTTATGTTCAATATTAAAGTAGGAGGGTAGATGTACACTTCTGAAAAAACATTTTCATCAAAGACTAAGATAAAATGGGTTTTCTATTTGATCTTCATTTTACCAAAAAGTTAATTTAACTGTGCATCCCATCCAACAATGCTGATTTTATTTTAAATAGAATTATTTCAATTTTGCTGCATTGTAATTCCAAGATTCAAAGACCACTCATACTATAAGAGGATGTTGGATAGGAATTATAAATAATTTATGTGAAACTAGGCCTGTCCATAAATTCCAAATCCCCAATACAATCTGTTAAAAAAAAGTTCCCTTAATCTTCACAAGGTAAGAGATCTCTAAGGAGCCAATGTCCCTGATTTTTATAGATCCTTTCACCCTAAACCCCACAATCAAATGAACTAAGGACCAAATCTATATCCAAAACTTTGGGTAAAAACATACACAGGCAATAACCAATCTCTCTGCCATCTAGAGCCAGCAATATAAAGGCTTCCCTTACATGAAAAAGAATGGAAAGATCTGGAGCCACCCTCATTCCAGTTGCTCAGAGATAAAAAAAAGGGAATTTGTGGCCGAAAGACAAGGTCAGGAGGACTTAGAAGAGCCCAGCGTGAGACAAACAGTCAAAACAAAGTAGAAAGTGTATGCTCGTGAAGCAAATCAAGTTACATATGAGCCAAGGCAGCAGAATAAGTCAAGGCTACACATAACTGAAAGTAAATTAATTTCACTTATAAACAGAGGTGCAGGCCTCTTTCCAATTTGCTTATCAGTTAGTTAAATATATTAATGGCCCTTTTCCTTTCTGCTTCTTATACCATCTATAAGTGATTATGATACAGTCTGCTGATCAGCTTTTTAGATTTCATTTCTATTGAAGAATGACTGTAGAGCTTCAGAAATAGCATAGCAGAAGGTCAATATGGCAGAGTGAACCAAATAGCAAAATCATTTATCCCAATGTTTGAGCAAACAAAAATCAAAAATAAAATAACAGTAACAGTAAAAATGTAATATAGTAAAAATAGTGCTTAATATGTGAGAGGTATTATTCTAAAGACTTTATACACATTTTAACTCATTAATGATGTAATATCTTTATGAAAAACAATATTATTATTAGCCTCATTTTCCAGAAGTGGAAACTGAAGCACCAATTACAATTAGTAAGTAGCAGACCTAAGATTTGATGGCCAGCAGTTAATTCAGAGCCTGTGTTTTTAACCACCCTCCTCTACTGCTCCCAAACAGACAAAATAGGCAAATAAGCAATGTAGAAAGCAAGAAGAAAAAACTTCACAGTTACCAAACATGGAAAGTGTCTAAGCTTATGCCATAAACAAAAACAGAAATAAAAGGCATTGAGAGGGTATACAAATCTTATTCCCACTTGACAGAAGCAATATTGTATTGTTCACTGAAAAAAATAAAGGGGTTTATAATGGGGAAAGGAGAGCCTTATTTTTCATAAAGAGTTGACAGTCCACAGTGGCCATTCAGGCAGGCTGGGACACAGGGCTCTTGGCCACAAGCCACAAGCACGTGCTTCAACGGAGGGAAAATGGGAACAGGAATTTATACAAGTAGGGTAACTAAATATACATATTTAACAAGTTATAGAAGGACTCATGAATATTTATGAAAAGAGAACCATGCACCTGTGCGATGGAGCTTTCTGTCCTTTTATGGGGTCCCTGTTTAAGAATGGCTGCCCCAGATGTCAAAAAGGTGAAACAAGGACACAAAAATCGTGGTAAAATGGTGCATGTTCAACCTCCCATCCCATCATGGCTGGGAACTCAGTTTTAAGGTTTCTCTGGGAGTCTCTTTGTCCGAGAGCGGTCCATTCAGTCAGTGGGAGGCTTAGGATTTTATTTTTAGTTCACAGTATTAACATTTTGAGTCAAACAAATCCAGAAAATTCCCACTAATGTATGTCCTCTGCCCTCAAAAAAAATTTTTTTTGGAGAGAAGGAAACAGTGAATACGCAACATGAGGAGGAATTAAATGTTCCAGGCCTTATCATTTTCCAATGCTCCATGAACAATTGGAAAAATGAACTAACACCTGGGAGAATCTGTCCAAGAATCAAATACACCTCCAACTAGTTTAATTGATCTTTGGCATAGAATATTTAACAAAATCTCAGTTGATAGAATGCAGTCAGGTCTTCCAACAAAGATTGCAGCATCAGAGATTTGCACCTCAGAGCAAATTAAAATGAGCACATTAAAAATGAGCATGATAAAATTAATGACATAATAGCACATGTGCATGCACGCACAGACACGTGAGAAAGGAGTATGACATACAGAAAAAGCAAATGAAGAGTCTTGTCTGCAAGAAATGACAACACAGGTAAAGTCCCTATGAGTGTTTTCATCATAAAACATTAAAGAAAACATAAACAATAAAACACCAACTCAAAAACTAACTAAATAAATAAAACTAGAGGATAAAACAGTAAAATAAATTGAAAAGACAGTTTATAGAATTAAGAAAACGAATTGAGTACTAAAACCACACCACTGGACTGGGAGTCTATAAACGATGACCCCTGGGACAAATCCAGTCCTCCACTTATTTTATAAGTAAAGTTTTATTGCAACACAGTCACATCCATTCATTTATGTATTATCTATGGTTTGCACTGCAACAGCAGAGTTGAGTAGTTGCAACAGAAACTACATAGCCCACAGAGCCCAAAATATTTACTAAGCAATGTTTTATAAAAAAAGTTTACCAACACTTGCACTAGAATATTAATATTAATACATTATAAACAAGCTAGGCCCTCCTGTCCTGGGCTCTTTTGCACCTTTGTGTTGTTACTTTCCGGTTATATCCTGAAATTGAATGCTCAATAGTATAAATGCAGTATGAGTTGGCTGGTCACACCTTGGATCTATGAAACTTCAAACCAGGCCCCTGGGAACTCCCACATTGTAATATGCCTTGAAAAATGTGACTTCTCACCCTCAGCACAAGCCAAGTATCTTTGCTAACATATGATTATAACAGCTAGCATTTATTTAGTGCTCTATGCTAGGTAATATTGTGCTCTTCTAAGAAAATAGAAAAAATGATAAAAGTGGTGATAAAGAAATAAAGTTTAGGCAATATTACCTTGGTGGAAAATACTACCCTGTTATATAATAAGCTAAAAATGAGACAATAAAGAAGGAGAAAAATCATCAGGTTTAAAGTTTGTAACACTTTATCCTACTTGTATAAACATGTTTTATCAGAAGCATCTCTGTAGTAAACATTTTAAATATTTGTTTATTTACTTTATTAATTTTCAGAAAAAAATGGCTACAGCCCTGATTATGGAAAATTTCTAATTCTTTCAAAGAGTTACAAAGTACAGTACAAATTATATGTTACTATTTAAACCTTGGCTAGGAGTAAATAGAAAGCACATTTTATTCTCACTGGCCATTGGATTGGAATTTACAACTTTGAGGCAAAATATCCCACTGGCCTAGCCTGTTGCCAGCTTCTCAAACCCCAAATCCAAGCTCCACAACTCTCTTGGGTGTTTATTATTAATAGAAACATAAGTTTCTATTAATAGAACATAGAATAGAACACAAGTTTATTTATTTGCCAATAATTTACAAGTTTCATCTAGAAAGCAGTTTTTGTTCAGAAATAAAAATTTTCCAAATGTACATACCTCATTGTAATGTCACTATTTTCTCTATTCTTTATGATCATTACATTTCTATTTTAATTGTATCCAGTTGTCAAAGTATGTCAAAATATACTTAGACATTGTCAGCTAATCTGACATTTTAGCAATTATTCTTCAAATATGTATCCAACCCAAATTACGTTCTCCAGCCACTATGCCAGGAGCTGGAGACACTAATAAACCAGCTTCAGCTTTTTGGAATTTAAAGTCATAACTGCAGATAAGATCTTCCAAGATAGATATGTAAAACAGGAGCGGAAAAAATGTTTCTTCTCCTGTGCAAACTCTGATCATTTATTTGATGGCTGCCTGAAGCATTTTTGAGACTTCTAGGATAGAACCAGGACCCAGAGAAAATTGTCAAAATCAATTAGCAACATCAGCCATGGGCATGTGTGATTTGAGGCATTTGATGCATATTGTATGTTGACTTTTTATAGCATTAAAAGAAAAAAGGACCAAGTATAAAATATTGGATATTAATATTTAAGGTACAGGTGAAGGAAGGGGAAGAGCAGCAGAAAACTATTTAATGGCAACATCACAGAAGCAAAAAAGAAGAGAGTTTCTAGGGGGAAGTAGTCAATAACGTGAAATGTCATATTCCTTGAGGAAGAGCTTGGCAAATTATAATTCATTGGTGACCTCCTTGAATGCAATTTCAGTTCAGTAGTGGAATGCAAACTTAAGTACAGAGACTAAGGAAGTGGATATAATCTACATTTTTCTAGAAATCTAAGATTCCTCACACTTCATACTGCTCCTTGATATTTAATAATGCATGTTTGGTTCTGGGCTTCTTTCTTTGTTCACAATTATGTACCCTGAAACTGCAACTTCTAGGCTGCACTGTTTTGATATATGCAAATCCCCATTATACCACTTTTTCTATAAACAGATAATTCTGGGAGTCTGTCTTATATTATTCTGATACCACACTCATATACTCAGACACTCATATACCTACTTTGTCTTTTTTTTTTTGGCTAAATTATTGAATTTTATTTCTGATAGTGTCTTCTGTTTCAATAACATGAAATATGCTTTTACTATATAATATTTATATTTCCCAATATATCAAATTAGCACTAACAATGGCTTTCCTCAATTAAAGTTTAATAATGATTTTTGAGTGTTCAGAATATAATTTATAAATCAATGTTTTAGGTTTCTAAAAATCCTTTTAGAATATAAAAAGTTCTGAATTTGGTTCAGGAACTCTAGTGTAATTAATTTACCAAGGAATACTTAATCTAAGTTACATTGCGATAGAAAAGGAGAAAGAAATGTGCGCCCTAAACATGATTGTTCAATGTGAATATTCACTAAAGTTATAGACAATTTTATACTCCATTTGTAAGAGTCACAATACTACAGATTTACAATAATGGGTGACTACAGCCTGCTCCAAGAGCACATCCATGGCCCAATTTGCCACACCTCACCGATGAGAACCTGGAAATACCAGAGTTTCCACTCACGCATCAAGGCTTGTTCTAGGGAAAGGACTGCACAGTGCTGATCAGGTTAATCTACACTTTTATACAAAGCATACTTTTTTTTACGAGCAAAAAATTTAAGTCAGAATCGTGAGGGTGAGTCTGTTCTCCACTCTGACACTGATAAAAATCATCAGTTGACTCGCCTGGGTCATAGAGTTGAATTAGATCTCTCAGGTTCTTTCCTGTTCTAATACCCTATTCCATGACGAGTCTACAATGATAGGAAAGCAGAACACGGTACCAAGAGAAATTAGAACAAAGATCAGCTTCACACTCAAGCAATAGGAAGACAGTGTTTGTTTTAAAGATTAGGTTTGTACTGAGGACATTGAAGGGAAATTGGCATGCAAATTCACATTTGGAAACAAATACCGGTCAGTCCTTTGGTCTTTTCTCAAGCTGCAGACTTTTTATGAAGGTTAGTTATGATCAGCTAAAATGTGCCTGTATAATCAAATCTTTTTTGTATAAGCCAGGATGAAGGAAATGCCAGCCTGCTACATCATGAGTCATGAAGCTATGATTTAAGCTGTGTCAGTAGCTTTTGTAACAACAATAAATCTATTATTATTAAATATTAGGGTAAGATTTGTGTCACATAATTTAAAAGGATCAAAGCTTTCTTGTAGCACATGTAAACTACCAGCCCATTACTTTGTGATCACATTTTATTACATTAGCAATATTGTTTCCATTTATTCTTATGTCTAGTAAATATTTAGTCTTAATTTCTTGAGCAGCTCTTCTATCTAGACCAATGTAAAACATAGCCAAAGGTTTCATTCTGCCAAGTAATTCATTATTCATTCTCTAATTTTTTTTTATAAAATGTATCTTTTAACTTTATTTTCAATAATCTAAGTAAGGTTTATCATATCAGATTTGACTTCAGTCAAATCACTTGTTTCTTTAGAATCACCTAATAAAATCCAATTCTAAACAAATGTGTCAAGTTGCAGTTTGCATTTGCCAAAATGTTGAAAGCGAACCTCACCATTTTTGTCCTTTAAGTAATAATAATTTTTCCCGGGCGCAGTGGCTCACACCTGTAATCCTAGCACTCTGGGAGGCTGAGGAGGGAGGATCGCTTGAGGTCAGGAGTTCAAAACCAACCTTAGCAAGAGCAAGACCCTGCCTCTACTAAAAATAGAAAGAAATTAATTGGCCAACTAGAAACATATAGGAAAAATTAGCCGGGCATGGTGGCTCATGCCTGTAGTCCCAGCTACTCGGGAGGCTGAGGCAGGAGGATAGCTTGAGCCCAGGAGTTTGAGGTTGCTGTGAGCTAGGCTGATGCTACAGCACTCTAGCCCAGGCAATAGAGTGAGACTCTGTCTCAAAAAAAAAAAAAAAAAAAAGGAATAATAATTTATTCAGTTTTTACTGTGTTCCAATTGTACCAAGAATTTTATATAAATTATCTCATTTAATCCTCACAATAATTTCAGAGATAAATAGCATTATCCCCTTTTTACAGATGAGGCAGATGAAGGTTTAAGGAAATTACATGCCAAAGTGGCAAAGCCAGGCTTTGAAGTCACATCTCTTAACCTCTGCAGGAATGGAGGTGTGACAGATGGAAGGTGAGCAGTTGTTGATTTCGGGAAAATAAGCACTTGCTTGTTTTAGAAAAATCAGGAAAAGTGAAATGCTACTTACCTGGTGATGTGCTGGAATATCCCTCAGGCACTCAGTAAACCCATAGTGATTGACAGCTGATTGATTAAACTTGGAATTCAATGAGATGATTATCAAAGATGAGGAAAGTTTGATTATGACAGCAAAAAAAAAAAAAAATGTTATCCTTGTTCTACAAAGAAGCAAACAGAAGCTTAATGAGGGTAAACAATTTACAGAAGGTCAGAAGGAATGAAAGAATGAAGCCCAGGCCAAACGCGGTGGCTCACGCCTGTAATCCTAGCACTCTGGGAGGCCGAGGCAGGCAGATTGCTCGAGGTCAGGAGTTCAAAACCAGCCTGAGCAAGAAGAAGACCCTATCTCTACTATAAATAGAAAGAAATTAATTGGCCAACTAATATATATAGAAAAAATTAGCTGGGCATGGTGGTGCATGCCTGTAGTTCCAGCTACTTAGGAGGCTGAAGCAGGAGGATTGCTTGAGCCCAGGAGTTTGAGGTTGCTGTGAGCTAGGCTGATGCCTGGCACTCACTCTAGCCTGGGCAACAAAGTGAGACTCTGTCTCAGAAAAAAGAAAAAAAAGAAAGAATGAAGCCCAGACATACGGATCCTCCAAAACCAAGTCCAATGTGCTTCCCACAGGGCCACATGACCTTCCCAAAGATGGTGCACTGTTTAATTCAGTAAGCGCCATTTCACCTTGTTGTTTAGAGTCTTAGTGACATACCAAGATTATCTTAGACCTTCTTCCAAACCCAAACATTCTATTAAGTTTTATATTTTGCCTTGAAAATACCTTTGAACTAGACACAGCACTGTTCCTACTGTCTAGAGGAGATGACCTGAAACTTCCTACAAACAGAGCCTGGAAATGACACACAACAAGGCGATGATGGTCTGTAGGATGGAAGGAGACGATCACTCACAGGGAGGCTTTGAAGCCTGCAATAAGCCTGGTATTTGAAAGGAACTCTGTAATGTTTGCTCAGTAAGTGATGGAATGCACACAACCATAGTGACCACTACTGGCTTAGACCAGTGGTCTCCACCGTAGGGAGTATGAATCCTAAGGGGTATATCATATGATCCACTAGGATATGGGAAGAAAATATTAGAATTTCTATGTAGAATTTTTATCATCTTTTTGACATTTCTATTTTGTTTTGTGATGTGCATGATATATTTGCATAGTGGTACCTATAGATAATTTTAAAATTGATATATAAACATTAGGATTACATTATGCAAAAGGTCTTATTGATGAGGATGCATTTTTTTTTAATTTGGAAACTTCTGTTTAAGATCAATTTATCTGCCTTGCCCTCTGTGAGCCCCATATGGGCACCAAAACACCTTATGTAGTGATTCTCACACTTCAGTGGGTATAAGAATCATCTGGGTAGATTGTTAAAAATGAAGATTACAGGATTCCATCCCCTTAGGTACTGATTCAGTTGATCTATGGTAGGATTCAAGAATCTGCATTTTTAACCAATAACTAGATAATTCTGCTGCAAGTGGTCTCAGCATCACAAAGCTACAGTGTACTGGAGAATCTCCCTCTTCTCCCACCACCAACACGGTTCAGACATCTCAGTGGGGTTTTGAGAACCAAAGGGATAAGAGTTCTCCTAGGCAGGAATAACTGCATATTGGTTATGAGCTGAATGCCTTGAAGAAAAAATGTAAGGGTAATAGTAATAAGGATAAAACCAGCTGCTATTTACTGGGCACCCACATAGAACAGCTTATTTCTGATCATCTACCATCAGCCTCATTTTACAGAAAAATAAATGGGTCTTAGCAAGTTATACAAGTTACTCAAGATTTTCAATGACAAGTTAAGCATCCGGAATCCAAGTATCTGAAATCTGAAATGCTCCAAACCCAACCATTTTGAGCACCAACATAATGCTCAAAAGAAATGCTCACTGGAGCATTTCATATATCAGATTTTGGATATTCAGATTTCAGGTGCTCAACCAATATAATGTAAACGTTCCAAAATAAAAAAAAAAAATCCAAAATCCAAAACAATTCTGGTCCAAAGCATTTCGAAAAAAGAATACTCAATCTCTACTTTTTCTAAAGCTTTTAAGGCCCACAAGAAGAAATTTTCTTTACAACTTTCCAACAACCCATTATCCTTACTATGTGTGGGAGAAGTAAGTTTATGATCTTGATCTTCTTTTCTGCATTCAGAGTCACATGACTCAAAGGTTGCTAAAAATCAGATTTCCAGCTTCCTCATTGCCAGCCACTATCTTGTCTTTGATGAGCTATCTTGGAAAGTCCAGTGGGTTGCTTATCTGTACTCTAATAATCTATCCACAAAGAGATGTTAATTAATTAAACATGATAACTCCCTCCTCCCCCAAGAGAGAGTCTTGCTCTGTCACCCAGGCTGAGATCAGTGGCGCAACTGTAGCTCCTGGGCTCAAGCAATCCTCCCAACCTCAGCTTCCCAAAGGGCTGAGATTACAGGTGTGAACTATCATGCCTGGCCAAGATGATCTCTTTTAAATAACAATATTTCAAAGTATTTCTGTAGAATTTCATCTCTCATGCTCTCAACTACTATCTCTAAAATGGGAAGTTTGAGCTAAATACTTGCTCAAACCCCTCTATCCCACAAGTTAGACATTGATAATTTACCACAGCATTTGGCAAGGCATGACAGCCATTTCTTTAAGAAGCTTCTCCTAGTTTCTGTGTCAGAGCCATCACTCACCTTCCTCATCTTCCAATGCAGACTCATTTTTTTCCCATGTAAAAGCAGATGAGTCACCCTTGAGAAGTCCACATATTCCCTCACTATATTGGCTGTTAGGGGCATGAAGTCACGAAGCAACTCAGTGGTAGCAACACTCCATAAATCTCAAAAGTCCAATTTAGAAAGCCATGTTCATTATAATCCTCCCTTCTCTCGTGGCTTGCTCACTTTGAGAGAATAGGTGCTGGCACCTCATGTCAGCTCACTGTGACCCTGAAATCATCACGAAGCTTGTGTTTAAGGACCCAACCCTAATGTGTTCTACCCATTGCAGAAATAGCTACCATTGGTCTCCAGCTTCTTGGAGCTTCTTAGAGTTTTCCAAGGAACCTAGGTTGGCCTGTGTGTTCTGTGAGTATGACACTCATGTACTGGACAATTGCCTCTATCCTACTCTGTTGAGATTCCTAAGAATTTATACAAACAGGTGCCCAAAGATGAACCATGTATTTTGTTTTGGCCCAAAAGAAAGCAAGGTAAATGAAAGAGAATTCTAATTATTCAAACAAGGAAGAGTCTTTGAGCCCTAATGATACCTCGTTGTGACTATAAATATAACCAGTGCGTTCTTTGGCTGGAGCAGCATGCCCGGGTAATAAGAATCAGCCCTGTGCTTACTTGCTCTCTATGGGCCTGGGGCATAGCCTCGCTGCAGAGTTCATGCTCTAACTTCAAGAAGAATTCTGTTGAGAAGCGATGCTCTCAGAACTGAAGAATAAAGCTAACTATATGCCAGTGTGTAGTGATGGTTGGAAAGATTGTTTTTAACTTCCTTGTCTACGTTTCGCAAATCCTAGGTAGTTTTTTTTAAACATGTGCTACCCACATGAAAGGGCTCCGATATAATCTGGTAGCCTTTGGGACAGAGGAGTCCCCTTTTTCAGTTTCATTGTCCTTCATTTTACATAATTTGCATTGAGTTTCAGCAATGGGAGCATTCAGGGGTTTGTTATTTAATTTCATAAACAAAAGGCAAAGTATGAAATAACTTCTGTCTGTTTTCGATGTTTGTTTTAATGGTTGTTTTTCTTTGTGCATAAAACTTTGTTATGCTGGAAATGCATCTTACAGGAGTTGTGTCACCTTGCCTTGTCACTCCATTGGTGCCCACCCACAAACACCATTACAAACAGGCCCAAGTGGAACCATTCCGCCACTAACTAGCAGTGGGAAACTGGCCTCAATTTCCCCAACTTTATATTGGAAGATTTGGACTACATAGCAGTTCAGGTCCCTTCCCATGGTCATATTCTATGAACACAAAATCTCTTTTTGGGTTTGCTTAAAGCAAAATTGGCGAAAACTCTTATAGTTACAAGTACAAAACTTAAGTAGATTGAAAATAGTCTGGTTCAAAACAATTCCGGATAACCTTCCAACACTTCCTTGGATTGTCTTCTTCCTTTCAGAGAAATCAGCCTCTTCTTCTTAGCCTCTGATACTTTTTACCTCCCACTCTCCAAAGAAAGGCTCTCTCGCCAGTGTGTTCCTTGGTCCAGCAAAGCTCAGTGTGGGCAGCTGGAAAAAACAACACTACAAGGCCAGGCGCGGTGGCTCATGCCTGTAATCCTAGCACTCTGGGAGGCCGAGGCGGGCAAATTGCTTGAGGTCAGGAGTTTGAAACCAGCCCGAGCAAGAGCAAGACCCCGTCTCTACTAAAAATAGAAAGAAATTAATTGGCCAACTAATATATATATATATATATATATACATATATATATATATATATATAATTAGCCGGGGAAGGTGGCGCATGCCTGTAGTCCCAGCTACTCAGGAGGCTGAGGCAGGACGATCACTTGAGCCCAGGAGTTTGAGGTTGCTGTGAGCTAGGCTGATGCCACGGCACTCACTCTAGCCTGGGCAACAAAGTGAGACTCTGTCTCAAAAAAAAAAGAAAAAACAACACTACGGCACTGTAACTGTAACAGTTTATTACAGTTGTTTGTAACCAGCTGTGGCTATCACATATGGACTGTGGGGGAGTGGGAGTGAGCACACTGGTGGTGCTCTGGTCCCTGTATAATGTGGTCTTTTCCTCTTGTAGCCAAATATCTTCCCCGCCTTTTGGAAATATATTGGTATGAACTCTATTCTAGTCTGTGGTCCTGTGCATCGGAGGTCGCAGGCTAATGACCTGCAGACTTTATGGGCCCTTTGTTTCGCCTCCACACTCCAGGAGGACCAACCATCCCAGCTCGGCCTGGACTCTCCCTGTTTTAGTACTGAGGACCCTTACGTCCTAGGCAGACCAGAATGGTTGGTCACCCTACCTAAAATGTTGACCCAAGAAGTTTTGTTTTTTTGGGTTTTTTTTGTTGTTGTTGTTTTTTAATTTTGAAGTGGATGCCAAGATTTAAATATCAGATGATTTTACAGAAAAATCCAGATTTCTGGCTTCTCTTTAAAAATGGAAAATTCTGGCACTTCTGCACCCTCTTTCATGGCAATAATAAGCAGGAGATGAGTAACGGCCACTCTATTAGACAAGTCATGCTATTTCCAGGGTCCAACAGGCCCTGCCACTTCCCACTGCTGCCTCCACTCCCCACTGAGGCTAAACACCCTTCATTATTGCCATTCATTGTTGCCCTTTGGCTATGGTTTTTCTTATGGTAAAGTGGAAAGTGAAATGTTCCCTACACCTTTGTTTCTATCATAAGGGTGAAATGAAAGATCTATCAATAGGAGAAAACATATTTTTTGGTGTAGAAATGGAGGCTATTCCTACCTGTTAATATACTTGGACCCTTGCTCCTGAGCGTGCGGCATGCTAGTCCCCAACCTCTGGGCAGCTTTGGCCGGGTCGGTACCGCTCAGTGGCCTGTTAGGAACCCGGCCACGCATCACCGCCTGAGCTCGCCTCCCGGCACTGCATCCCATCCTCACTGTCTGTGGAAAGATTGTCCTCCATGAAACCGCTCCCAGTGCCAAAAAGTTTGGGGACCACTGCCTTGGGGCACTGAAGTCCTGACACACATAATGTGTTCTGTCATTTATAGTTTATGGCTGGTGAGGTCAGTACCTTTACTCAGGAATTTGGCAATGTTGGCCAATGTCTTACACCCTGGAAATATTAAGCAATGTCCTACATACTTGGCCCTCCCTGACAGGAACTCAATTTCTATCATTGCTTCTGCCCCGCATGTAAAAATCAGATAAACCTTATCTTCCCCACCAGGGAGTTCTAGAGTTCCAGCCTCTCTAATTAATTTCTGTGCTTCATTAATCTTAAAGTCATTAAGGACTCTAGGCAAACACATAAAGCCTATGCCTAGTAATTAATTCCAATCTTCTTTCACATGGAAATATTTATAAAATGCTCCTCTCCTGCATAAAATCATTTTTTTCTTCAATCTTTACATTCTTATCTGTGTTTGCAGGGAGTCAGTTCTTATCTGTAAATCCTAAAAAAGCAACTAACCCGGAGGGAACAGAGATTCTCAGCTTCATACAAGCAGAGACGATGCCCTTCAGTTGGCTTATTATATTAATATCGGCACACATTGGCCCATGGTAAGCACCCAGGTAGCACTAATTGAATGGATTAATTAATTAATTCTCAAGTGAATAAACAACTGGGATAGAAGGCAGAGGCTTTTCTTTTCTTTAGGCCCAAGATGGCTGCTGAAGAAAGTAAAGGCTTTGAAGTTGGGAAACTATGAGTTCAAATTCTGGTTTTCTAATGCCAGCTCTGCCTTTTCCTAGCCAGATGTCTTTGGACTAGCAATTTCTCTAAGCCTCAGCACCCACATTGGCATAACAGAAATACTACTGTCTATGCTTCATAGGGAAGCTATGAAGATTCTATGAGAGAATGGTCAAGGCCTCACACACAGTACATATGCAATAAAAAGTAGCTATTTAAAGAGTCCTTCACAAGGGCAGTTGAAGAGAAAGAATGGAAGAAATCCTTAAGCTATCTGTAAGTGCAAAGTACTTAAAAGGGAGAATTTAAAAGTTTTAAGTTCCCAAAATTTGATAAAATCACATTTTTAAAAAGTGCATTCTAAAACTTTGTTTAGGTATTTCTATATCTCTGTATTTTTAGATGAGCAGAGGCTCACCAATTACCATTTCATATTGATCCTATTTAAAGTTAGATAAACCAACATCTATAATTGCAATGAGCTTTTTAAATATTCAAAAGCATGTAGATACAAGGTTAGGAATGAAAAGAATTTGTGGATTTTATCCTTCCAATAATATGTATTAAGTACAAATATATAAAAAATATACATTCTATATCATGTGATCCAATAAAATGTACAGTATATTTTATGAAAATAAATAATAAATAGGTTCATACAAATAATAAGTAAACTTTTATGGATTTCACATGCTAAAAATAAAATCAAGTAATGGATGTTTTTCTTTGCCAATATAAATATTCCCAATCAGAGATTCTATGCAGTTTAAGCCTTCCTTACTACTTAAGTTTAACCACTGCCTTACACTGGAAATAAATGTATATGACCAGCTATAAAAACAGTGCCCAAGCTGATAAATCTCACATTTTTCTTGTAGAGCAATAGGGTGTGAACAGTTTCAATTTCCAAGAGATCTGAGATCATGGCTTTATTGAGTTTAGTTTGTCTGAGGCTGATGCTTTAGAAATGATGATGCTCTTCACGGTCACAAACTTGTGCTATTGCATCTTTTGGGAAAAGTAATTTTTCCTGGACTCGTATGTACGCTACCCATCAGTATCACGTAGAAGAGACTCTTGACTATTTGGCTTGTTTTTCATGTTAGAACTAAAATATATTTGCCTGGCAAATATGAACTTTTTTTTTTTTTTGAGGCAGCAGTCTTGTTATGTTTCCCAGGCTAGATTCAAACTCCTGGGCTCAAGCAATCCTCCCACCTCAGCTCCCCAAATAGGACTACAGGTGCACACCACCGCACCTAGCTTCAGTTATCTTTTTTTTTTTTTTGGAGCCAGAGTCCCGCTCTGTTGCTCAGACTGGTCTCCAGCTGCTGGCCTCAAGCTATCCTCCCGCCTCAGCCTCCCAAAGTGCTAGGATTACAGGCACAAGCCACTGCACCTGGCCTCATTTACTTTTTGAAAATCACTTATCTCTCCATCTTGTGTGTGGTGGATTGGCCGTCAACATCCATTCTAACCTCCTCCCAGTGTGCCTTCCTGAACTGCAGAGACTGGAAAGCTGAAAGCCACATCTCCCAGACTGCCTGGTAGCCAGGGTTTCAGTTTTAGTTTGTTCCACCAATCACATGTGCTGACACCAAAGCTGGGAGATCAAATAAGCGGGAGGACAAGGTTGGGCTGCCGCAGCTCTTTCTGCAGGCCAGCACCGGAGTGGTGGAGTCTGGCTTTCTGGGCAGTTTCTTCATCTTGACAGTTGCTGGCAATGCTGGCCTCTTCCCCGTGCTGGCTTTCCGACCCTGGAAGTGGTGGTTTGATCCCAGCACAGTGGCTGACATCGCAGCATCCTAGCCCAGCTGCAGGCTGCCCAGTGGAAGAACAGCAGTCTCTCCCCTCGTGCACAGTCGGTGTGTGGCTCTCGGGTAGTTCCTGAAAGCTCAGCATAGAGGCTATTTCTGCAGCCTTCTCAGGGGTTCTGTGAACCACATTCTGCAATTAATCTCTTTCAATTTCAACTAGCTTAAGTGGATGCTCTTCTTTGCCACTGGAACTTGACAGACACACCCATTGGCCCTTAACTATTGAAAATCTTTTCCACCCTGAATCAATTAAGACACAGGCTTATTCATTCAATCACCCACAAACTGGGGGCCCCGGAACTGTTGTAGACCGTGGGGGAGCCAGGATACTGCAGATAAGGTCGAGCAGTCAGAGAGCATTTATTCAAGGGGAGAGGCGGACACTTGCCATGTGAACTACAAGATAATTTCCAAGATAAATGTAACGTAAAACAGAAACTAAACAGTAACGAGATAGAGAGTGACTCTGGCTGGTAGCATCATGTAGGATAGGGTGATCCGGGAAGCCTCTCTGAGCAGGTGACATTTGAGCAGAAACCTGAGTAACAAGTAAACAGAGACCTGAGAATAGAGCTTTCCAAGAGCAGGATCTGAAAAACAAGGGCCTGAAGGTGAGAATGAGCTCCAGGTGTCTCAGATGTGGATGAAAGACCAGTGTGGCTAGAGCTTAATGAGCACAGAGCAGCAAGGTAGGAGCCCATTTCATTTATTCACTGGTGAAATATCTGCTGAGCACTGACTATGCGTCAGACACTATTCTGTGTCTGACGCATAGTCAGTGCTTGCATTGCATCAGCGGAAAATGGAAACCAAAATTCCTGTTGTTGTGGAGATTATATTCTAGGTGTAGGGAAGGGGGGAACAATAAACAAATAGTTAAAATAGATATTGCGTTAGTTCAGTGATTCTCAACCGTGGGCGATTTTGCCCCCCAGGAAGCATTTGGCAACATCCAAATGGCAGACATTTTTGGCTGTTGCAATTTGGGGAGGGGAGTCGCAGGTCTTTAGCTGGGGGAGGGGAGGGATGCTGCAGAACATTCTAGGCTAATACCCCACAACAGAGAACTACCCCAAAATGTCAACAGTGCCAAGGCCGAGAAACCCTGTATTAGATGGTGACAAGAGTTACAGAGAAAAGTCGGAGAAAGGCAATAGGGAGTAGGGAGGACAGGGTGGGAAGGGTGGGGAGGAGTGCAGGGAAGACTCACTGGGAAGGTGACATCTGAACAAGAGCCTGAAGGAGGGGAGGGGGAGGCTCATCCTAGCACAGGAAACACAAATGCAAAGCCAGGAGGGAGGAACACGTTTGGCAGGTTCAGGGCGAGCAAGGAGACCCATGTGGCAGGGACAGAGTGAGCAAGAGTGGGAGGAGCAGAACTGAACCGGGGAAGGTCACAGGGGGCCAGATGCCTCGAGTGGCTTGTGCTCTGAGTGATCGGGAAGCCATTAGGGAGTTTTGGGCAGAGCAGTGACATGATTTCTGAATCTATCTTTAAAAGAATCCCTCTGGCTGCTGTTTGGAAAATGATTCATAATGGAAGAAGGGTAGAAAGCAAGTAGACCCATTAGGTGGCATGAAATGGATTGCAAGACAAAGAGAGGTGGTAACTAAGAACTGGATGTCTGGTGTGAGCGAGCAGATGGTCTGAACTGCTGGGCCCCGAGATGGGAGAGCAGCGAGAGAAGCAGGGTTAGCAGTTGATGGAGACCAGGCGTTCCAGGTATAGAGCTGGAGGTATTCATAAGAAATCCACATGGAGGGTCACAGACTGTAGAATGCGAGTCTGGGGTTTAGGAGAGGAGTCTGGGCTGGATGTACAAATCCATTGAAATCAACAAATGGATGGCACCTAAAGTCACAGGTGTGTAAAATCAAAGGAATGTGGAGAGAAGTCTGAGGACTGAGTAGTTAAGCAGGGCCCGGATTGGGTAGAATATTATGAAAAGGCTAGAGTTATAGGGTTCAATATTTTGCTAGAAAAGTGCTATAATAATAAATCAGAATCCTGTCTACAAAATTATAACTACTGTTTAACCTTCATCTTTATCATATTCATCTTTCAAATTAATTCTCAAAAGTGGATAATTGTTACTGTAAATTCATTAGAGAAAAGCTAAAACCAAGGTTTTAAAAGTAACAGTATCATGGATTAAGGGGATTTCTTAAAGAATTCCATAACTGGACCATACAAATGATCTAATCTGAACCCAAAATATTAGAGATGAGGATGCTGATGCCCCATATGGCCAGGCCATAGGATACCAGGACATTTGAGTGCCATTTGCCCAGGGTTACACAGCTAATCACAGGCATAATCAAAACAGGAAGCTTAATCTCCTATTTCTTATTCTAATGTTCTTCTTTCTTTATCATGCCAAGAAGTCCAACTGAAAACAAAGAAGAAACTCTTCTGAAATAATAATTTAAACTGGGGGAGAAATCTGATTTGCTTATGAACATTTGATATTCACAAAACTCATCTTACAGAAAGCCAGTAGCCTAGAGCAATGCCCTTCTGTGTCTGTAGAGGAATAAGAACAGTCCTGTGTACTGACCTCAAGGATGAAACACCAGCCCTGTTTGGGGGAGGGCAAATAAGCACTCTGGCCACTGGTCGTGTTGCTCTAGCAGTGAGGAGAGGAAAGTGAGGAAGTGAGTCAACACAGGGCTGTATCTTGGTTAGCCCGAGATTTAGTTCGTACCCTGCAATAAACAAGCCAACAGTGAGAATGCTGCTATTTATCCCTGCTAGAATCGTCCACTGTCGGTGCTAACAGTAATAGGAGGGACAGTGATTCTGCCCTCGGCCTGCCGAGGACAAGAACTCAACTCCTTTTCAGCCTTGTCTCAAAGCACACTCACACATACACATGTTTATCTCCAGGCAATGAAGAAAGGTGGCGAGATTGCTAGGGCTTCACCGTGCACAAAGGAACAGAAAGAAGGGGAAGTGAGCTGGCCCAGTCATCCTGTGAGTCAGTGGTGGAAGACACAGCATCCTCTCTGTGGCACAGCCACCGACCATATATTCTCCTTCCGTGCCCAGCAGGCAAACCCAGACAGGCCAAGCAGACTTGCCAAGGGTTCGGGGAGATGAACAAGAGAGTTCACATCTACCCAGTGAGTAAGCCGGCATGATGTGAATCAAAACACTCAGATTTCAAATCCCTGCTTTCAAGTATGCTGAGGTTCCTCCTCTTAGGTGGCATTTGTCCACTATAGGGCAAAATGTGGGGTGCTCACCTTGTTATTTACTTCTTTTTAAACTTTCTGAACAAAAGTACCTTTTAAAAATGTCTCCTTTGGTTATTTTTTCTCAAACTGGGTATACTTTAAGGTTGCTTAAAGAACTCAATTTACTTCCTTTCTTCTGTTCAGCATTAAAATATTCTGGGGACAGGAAATATGGTTAGCAGGAAACCATATTTGTTGAGAAAGAGAACTACTAACTGCATCTTTTAAAAATCAAAGGGTACAATAATCTACTTTTCCAAAGCAAGTCCTTGAATGATAATATCCCCACTGTTGCCTCCTGGGAAATGGGGCGTGTAAGCAAGTAACCTGAATCTTATTGAATTATTTTCCCACGTCCTAGCACTTTGCTTATTTTCTAGGCCACTGTTGGAAAAGTCTTTCCAAATTCCCACACTTCAAGGCTGAGTTCACATATTGTCTCCTCCCTGAAACTTCCCTGATTATTCCTCCCAAGGTGTTTGTGTGTGTGTTATGTCCAAACCCCTCTAGACTAAAATGTCCTTAAAGTCAGAACTCTAGTCTGTATTATTCAATTTCTCCCTATAGTATCTAACATGGCACCTTTGTATAAAAATAGGGGAAACTCACATAATAATAGTTGTTAACAGAAGGAAAAGGCTACGTGGCTATGAGGCTGAAGGGGACGTTTCTAGCTCTCTGTGGGGCATACGTAAATATACTTAGAAAGGCTGCTACCAAAATGGGGCATTTCAGTGCATTACATACCACTGAAGGTGTTCAAACAGAAAGTGGAGATCGCTTATGAGATGCAGAAGGGTTCATGAGGTGGCTGGAGAGGTAGACTAGATGACATTTCAGCCCTTCACAACTCTAAATTTCAAAATGATTTTTAGAAGGTTTGCCTTAGCTGAATAATCCTGTTTTGCTATTGTCTCCATGGACACCACCACTATAGCAGGAAACTCTAGAAACTTTTCCAAATAGCCTGATCAAAGCACCCCAGCTTATAGCTTCTAGGGAATGTATGAGTGCATCATAGAACTTCTAACTTTGACATTACCCCACCCTCACTTTACCTAGTCATCACAAAGGCTCACCGTTCAGGAAGGCCACAAAGTGGCTGGAACCCAAACTCTTTAATTCTCAACCTCAGATTCAGAAATTCGAGTTTATGTGTCAAGTTTTCACTCACTTGCTCTGTGCTCTTGGTCTCGCCAGTCATACTCCCACTCCGAGAGAGAGTCTGAGAATGATTTTCCTCATATTTGCCATTGTCACTTTTTCCTATATCTTGTCAGTGGGAAATATTGCACAGACTTTTGGCTGGTTCCATTCTTTCCCAATAATTTTAAGTGCCAGATTAGAGACACAGAAAAAAATGTGAAGGAAGTGTGGAAAAACGTGACCCTTGAATGTGCCACACTTCCTGATTGTTGGTGTTGCTTAAGGTAGCATCATCACACTCCAAAGCACATCACTCTCCAAAACACTGCTAATGAGGACTGTGCCTAACACTGTGGGGTATGCATTAGTCGTGGGATTTCAGGCATCAGAGGGGTTTGCAGACTAAGTAAGGAAGAGTGTTTCCTTGTTACCTGTCTGTCCATCTGTCTATCTTCAACCACAGAAATGCGTGGGTTGTGCAGATACGCTTCGTAGCTACGCCCATCACTAGGTCTTATTTTCGGGGTAGGGCTTCTATTGCGCAAATGCTTAGAAATCCTGCTAGGGCTTATTTTATGGGTAGGTCTTATTTTCGGGGAAACACGGTACTAGTCCCTATGTGTTGTGTGTGCATATTTATACAGAGCAAACGGTTAGAGGTGGAAATTAATCAGGACCCAAATAATAATATGCTATAATATGGTAAGCTTTCTCTTTATTCTAATTGTTTCACTACTTTCAAAGACTGGTAAAGTAAAAAGGATACCATGGCAGACGTGTCACATGTCACAGCATAAATCTTTTTGTGAGCTGAATACAATTTTTTCTAACTAGGGGTTTTTTTTATTAACATAAACACCGCATATATTAAAATCTAAGATATAATTATCACAAATTACTTAAACTAATTCCAGCTAATTGAAAAACAAGTTCTCTATTTATAAATTATTCATGATGTTTTCAATAGCTTCATTATTATCCTTGGGAAAATAGGATCTGTCTGGGTATCTGTGGAAGTAGTTAACGGTGAAAAATAATCAAGCCACCTCCTGTGGCAAACAACCCAACAAATGAGAGCAAAATCAATTACTGCTTCAACTTTTAAAAAGACCGCTCCCATGATATTACCACCAGGCTCAAGAAGACATTATGTGTATTGATCGTTTGTATATGAATGTACTGAAATGCTATATCCTAACAGGGTGGTAGCGAATCTAGCAAAACAACAGGCTTGGCCCCTTATATAAGAACGAAAGATATACATACAGTATCTCAAAATCCTTCCTGATTTCCCTGGAAAACCCAGCGTAGCCTTCTGTAGCCTAGCACATACTGGTTGTTACAGAGTTGTTAGATTAAATGAATTCAAATATCCTCCAACTCTGGTTAATCAAACACTTATGAATTCACCCTTATGCTGACAAAAGAAAAAGAATTGAGACATCTCACCTCGGTTGGTAAAGAAGAAGTGAGTCTACAAACCTGGTGTGTTTATACCGGGACAAGTGACCAGCATCAGGTAAGTCAGGGGAACCTCTGTAACTTGTTGGGGAGCTACGAAGGAGGAAACATCCCTTCATTTTCCTGCTGCAAATCACTAATCAGAGCATGGAAAAATCCCGAACTCAGCGCCTCTGCTTTCTTAAACCAGCCATGCTGGCGTCCTGGCAGACCGATTTGGAAACCATGATTAATCTCTTGGTAAACAGAAAATGGGCTCTGGAGCCAAGAGAAGCCAAACCTGAGTCACTCTCTGGAGACTGCACATTTGGCGCATCCAGCTCTACCTCCTCTTCCAGGAGCCGGCTCGCTCGCCTGGTGATTTTCAGCAAACAGAAAGGCCCTTCCCTGGCGGCAGAGCAGCGCGGCGAAGCAGAGACGGAAACATGGCTGCAAGTGACCGACCACAGCCGGCGTAGCCCAGACACAGGCGGGGGTCACCAGTCCTGTGTGGCTCGCGTGAAACTGGCTGAAACCCCATCCTACGTGAAATGGAAAACTCCACATCCTTCCCCGTTTCTCCAGGGACTCAGGGGAAGGAGGATAATGGGCCTAGATTTCTCTTTGTCACCAAGGGCTTCAACTCAGTCCGGCGGCAGAGCGCCTCGCCACTCCACGCGCGCCGCCATTGCGGAGCCTCTTGCCGGACGCCGCCGCGACTCCTTCACGTCCACGCCTCCCGTTACGTACTTCCCCCAAACACCGCCAATTCAGGGTTCTGGGTATAACTTTTACGGAAGATTCAGGGCAATGGAGAAGATTTACATGGAAACACCAAAAACAATTTAAAAATAAAAATTAAATGTCATTGTTCTTAAAAGCCCTTTTACCATTTGGGGCCCTGGAAGTTTCTTAATGGTTGTCCTCCCTCCTCAGGCTCTGGCTTCCAGCTCTGCCCATTTCTTTCCTTCCTATTTCCTCCCCTCCCCTCTTTCTTCACTTGACTCTCTCCATAATTCATGCCACTTTACTATGGAAATGTAACTTTGATTTCCCCGCCTCCTTGCAGACTGTGTCCTCCCCTTGAACTCTTAAAACATTTTCCTCAACAAAGATACCTCTTTTCCTAAGAGGGACTGTAGGGCTAGGCATTCAAATATATTCACATGCACGTGCACACGGGCCTATTGGCCCTCAGAAAACACAGGAGCAGAGCTACAAGTTCCCAGAGGCTGTACCCATTGGACTAGAATGGGAGAATTGGGCAGATTGAGAAGTTTTCATTTTAATTTTTACATATGAGTATTGCTTTGCCTTTATTTTTCTAGGGTGCAGTGTTCACTGGAAATATTAAAGATTCTCTGTGTAAAAATTGCTGTGTGACTCTCTGTGGCCAGGCAGGCACCAAGAAGCCCAGCTCCCATTACCCACTGCACCTCCACTGTGCTCCCCGCAGCTGGGGTGGTCACTTCCTCCAGTGACACCTGTTATTTCAGCCTCTACACTTTGCCAATGCTGTCTCACCCCCACCCCACACACATTCCTCTCTTGCCTCCTGGAATGTTTTTCCACCTTTCACCTCCTGAATCAGATCCATTCTTCAAGGTTTATCTGTGCGAAGCCTCCCAGATTGTGGCATTTGGCTTTATTCTTTCTGATACATATTCATTTCATTTACATGAGCATTTCCTCCCCGCTAGTGAGATGTCCCGCACTTTCTCTGTGTTCCCCTAGATACCCAGCACAGTTCCAGACACAGGATAGATGCTCAGCAAATGCTTGTTGAATGGATTGGACTAGATCACAAAGTCTCTGAACCAGAGTGTAATTAACCACAAACAGGAATATGCCTCATTGAAGTCAGCAAGGGAAAACTGGAACCCTGAAAATCCTGTAGTACAGGAGATTTGGGGAGTTTCCAACCTCAAATGTAGCATCTACCATTTTTGTGACCTCAGGCCGGTCACTTAACTTGTCTGAGCACCATTTGTTTATCTTAATATAAGAAAAATAAAAATACTGCCCTGCTCAGCTCAAACAATAGGTGTAAGGAATAAGTAGGATATATATATGACAATGGTCTGAGAAGACAAATTATTACAAGTATTGGAATGTTCCAGTTATCTTAAAAAGAGCTTGAATATTTTATCAAATAGCATAGATTATAGATAAAATGGCTTCCCATATTTATTATGAAACATTGTCCCATATTATTTCCTAAGAACATTTACTTATCCATAAAGGCTTTATTACAGCTCTCTGACCTATGCAAAAATCTCATCTTAAACAAAAGGTCTCCTGCTTTTCTTCTTTTGTCAACAGAATTTGTTTCCTTTCCTGTGAGATTAGCTATCGTATGAAAATCAAGACACATCAAGGCCACCTTTGATGCCAACATTATGAAAATTATTATACTTTAACATTTGATGGCAAATTGTATTAGGAAAAATGTTTTAGATGTGGTAAATTTTATTTAATACAAAAGAATCACTATTTTTAGAAATATTTAATAATAGCAAGTATATTTTCTTATAAGAATCTAATACATTTTTAAGTACTTTATCCTATGGTTCTTCATTCCTTATTTGAGTGTGTATTAGTTTCCTTTGGCTTCTTTAACAAATTGCCACAAACTTGGTGACTTAAAAGAAAAAAAATTTATGTGCTCACAGTTCTAGAGACCAGAAATTTGAAATCAGATTCGCTGCTCCCACATGCACTGTGGGAGAATCCATTCATTTCCTTTTCTGGCTTCTGGTGGCAGCCAGAATTCCTTGGCTTGTGGCTGCATCGACACAAACTCTGCCACTGTGATCATATTGCTTCGTCCTCTTCTATGTGTGTAATCTCCTTCTGTCTCTCTCTTATAAGGATATGTATGATGACATTCAGGATCTGTCCAGATAATCCATGATAATCTCTTGTCTCAAGATCTTTCATCACATTTGCAAAGACTCTTTTGCCAAATAAGGTAATATTTAGAGGTTCCAGGGATTAAGTTGTGAATATCTTTTGGGGTGCCATTTTCAGCCTACCACACAGAGGTTCTCAAACTTAAGCATTCATCGGTATTATATGAAGGGCTTGATAAATAAAACACAGATAGCTGGGCCCCGTTTCCAGAGCTCAAGATTTTGAATTATTAACAAATTTCCAGGTGATGCTGATGCTGCCGGACCCAAAGCCACACCTTGAGAACCTCTAGCTTATTTTATCAATGCTTTAAAAATTATTTTCTTGCTTAATTTTCTCACTTTAAGCGATGTTACCAACTTTCTCTGTCAATCTGTTGTACATATTCTAACACCAGAGGCGTTGACAGAGTGAAGCAGACACTCATCTCTCTTTCAGACACTGTCATGCTTTCTTCTACTAGAGCTCTGCAATTAGGCATGTCCAGAGATCAAAATTCCTCTTCTATAGATCATTTGGTGCTCCCATCGGTCTCTGCAAAAGAAAGTACGGGATAATTCGTGAAAGGTGGCCTGACTAATAACCTGCCTAACAGAGAAAAATAAACTAGCAAACAAAAAATAAGAGAAATAAATACACAACACATAATGCCCCTTTAAAAGGAAACTCACAACACAACTACCCCCTTTGTTTTGTTTAATTAAAACACCAGTGGCCTAACTCATTATTTCTAAGAGTGTCCCATTTTCTCAGCCCTAAAGAGCCCTGAGTGGACAGTAGGGGTGAGAACCCCCCACGCCCGCTCTCTGCCTCAGTTCCTGTCAGAAACAGATTCCAAAGGCTCTGATGAACCAGCCTCACAGAAAAAACAGAAACAAACGATACCTATAGCAGCTTCACCGCCACTTTTGTCATCAGTCTGTTGAAGCAGGGTAAAAAAAGCCATTTTTGCCCTTTAAAAACACTGAGCCACTTCTCCCTGGGGCCAGAGACATTTCTAGTCCTTCCATTGTGTGCCATGGCCACTCCCTCTCCCTCTTTCTCTCTTTCTGTTTTTTCAAGAAAATAAATTTTGTACTTCTTTCTAGCCTAAACTCTGTGAAAAATCTTTCTCCACCCACCATAAACACATAGTGAATTTCCACCCTTTCAGTTGGTGCACATTCCTTTACTTGGCATTTAAGGACCTCCGACAATATACCTTTAAGGCACACCTTCAGTTTGCAGCTAGATTCTCTGCAGCTCCCCAAATGACTTCTGCTCATCTCTCCCACATAGGAGAATTCCTCATGCAGTTTCAGCTGGATGGAGCATCCTCTCAACACCTGTCCAAAGTTGTACCTCTTTTACCAAAATCATAATGTTCCTTAAGATCCAAACCATCTCCCTAGTCTTTCCTGTTCAAATCAATACCGTCTCTCCCTACACGCTGAACTCTCTAGAGCACATTGGAAGCTTTTCATGATAATTAGCATATTCTTTCTTGAATCTTAATTACCCATGCAGTTTCTAATCCCTCCATGGGTTATAACATTCTTTAGGGTAAAGATTATTTCTTGTTTATGTTCATTTTTTGTGTGGCAGGGACAAATGTTTATAAAATTGGCAATGGACTTTTGTCTGTTGTTTAACACCTCATATCTGCTCTAATCTCTCTGTAGTAAAAAGGCACACAGGCGCCATGGTTGTCTCCTTGCTTCAGTGGCCCTGCAGCACTGGACTTCGGGGGAATTGCTCTCCTCCTCCGCTATGTGGTTCCAATGATGTCTGCCAATCCCAGTACCCCACATATAACCCATACTTCTTCACTCCCTCTGTCACAGACATGAGCCCCTTTCCCAGGATTTTTTAACTTAGCTTCTAGAGAAAATGAGCCCTTTCCTCTCAGGGAAGAAACTGGGCATATGTCAGCCTTATGGGGGGGTTTCAGACAATGAAGTTAACAGACAAAGAGAAAGAAAATGAGAAAGGAGACGTGAGTCCTTATGCTATCAGATCCCCAAGCTCTGTGGTTCCTGCCTTTTTGGCAGTTTCGTTATATGAACTATTAAAATATGGTTGCCATTTTGTCTACTCTGGCTCAAGTGAGATTCTGGCACTTACAGTTAAGAGTCTTATCTAATAATCCATGTGAAAGGTAGAGGGACTCATTATCCTGTTATAACCTTTGTAAAAAATATGGTGCCCCCATTGTCCTGAGGAGAGATGAGGCTATTCACAATGACAGAGAGTTTCTAGCCCCCTCTGTATACCAGACCACGTGCTGTCCTTGAAGATATTATGTATAACGGGAAATCATACATAATCAATGATCATAAAGCTAAGACAGCAGAAAAATAGAAGGGTACAACTCTTTCCTTTCAGGAGAAATTTTTACATGAACCTTGGTGAGGAAGACCAATATTATTCATTCTATCTTTTATAGTTTAAAAAGGTAGAGCCCAAAGAAGTCAAATAGTTTTTTTAAATTATGCAATGTAAAAAGAACAGAAATTATTGTTCTTAAATGAATGGTAATCAAGAGCCAAGGCTGCTAGGTAAAAAAATACATCTAAAAGATCTGAAAGACACATGCCTAAATAAATTTAACCAGACAAATAACAACTTTCCAAAAGCCTTTGTTTTTCCAATGGTTAATCTGACTTTGGAAGGGCCCAGTAATGTGACTCTTCATGAATGCTCTTCCAGTTGCATTTCTTCAATATCATATGACTAGGATAGGTCCAAATTCTTGTTCTTCTACAAATCTATACCTATAAGTCCTAACTTATGTTCCTATATTCCTGACTAAATTAGACTAAATTCAGAACAGCTTCTAAGAATGAACATATGTGACAAACATTTACATCTTTCTTATCTTCTCCAGAATCTTCTTGAATTTAAGAAAACAGGTTTGGTCTCTGACTCACAAGTCTATTCACAAAGAATATTTCTAAGGCCAAGAAGTTTATTTATTAACCCAGTAACTTAGATGCAGATTCCTGTGTTACCTAAGAGAGTCAAATATGGTTGTTACCAACTATGATAGTGTTTGGGTTCCCACCCAAAATTCTTTGAGGACAAACTGAAATAAAACAGCCAGCTTCAACGGTAATCTTGAAACTCAAACTCACATACTATTAACAAAGTAGAGCCTGGCCCATCGCATTACCACTGTTCCCTGGTTGTAAGTCACAATTCTCCAGCCTCTAGTACCAACCTCCCTCTTTGTAGTTGGGATTAAGGCCTCCACTCAAAATTCAAATGGCTCTTAACTCATGTTTCTTTCTTTTGTCTTGCCTCAGAAAAAATAAATAATCTCTCTACTTTCGCAGGTCAAGTATTCCACCTGTGCTCCTGACCCCAGCCCATCTCTTCCCCAGGCCTTGGCTCCTCCAGAGAATCACTACCCCTGTGTCTCTTCTATTTTCTGTTTCTCTAGTGACTCCTTCCTATCTGCCTGAATGTTGTTTAGATTCTCCCTAAAATAACTAAAACAATGACGATTATTACTATCTATTATTATTATTATTATTGCCCTTTAAACTGAAAAACTACTCAAGAGTATCCTATATTCCTATTTTCTATTTTTCTATTCTTTCTTTGATTCCTTTCAATCTAGATTCCATCCCCTCATACTGACCTATCTGATGCCTACCAGTCCCCACAGCTTGAGCTTCTTCATTTCCCTGTCAGTCTCACCCCACTGTCTGTTTAGGGACCAATCTGCTTTTTAAAGATAGAGGCTTTGGGAAGGACTGCTTCTAGGGCAAGTTCCTCCCTGCAGATACAGCTGGGAGAACCGCTGTCTTCCTATATCATTCTGAGTCTGGCTGAGAGGTGAGAGAACACAGCTTTTACTTTATTTTCTATGTTAAAAAAGGGAGGGGTGATTATACAAATAATATGTGTTCTTTTTTTTCTAACTTCAAAAATACAAAGAAGCAAAGATATTGCAGAAATACAAATGATTATAAGAGAATCTTATGAATAACTATATGCCAACAAATTGGAAAATCTAGAGAAAATGGATAAATAATTCCTGAACATGTACACCCTATCAAGATTGAATCATGAAGAAATAGAAAACCTGAACAGACCAATAACAAATAACAAGATTGAAGCAGTAATAAAGACACTCCCATCAAAGGAAAGCATAGAAACTGAAGTCTGCATTGCTGAATTGTACCACACATTTAAAGAATAACAATTATCCTCAAACTATTCTAGAAAGTTGATGAGAAAGGAATACTTCCAAACTCATTCTACGAGGCCAGCATTATCCTGATACCAAAACCAGGCAAAGATACAACAAAAAAAGAAAACTGTAAGTCAGTATTTCTGGTGAACATAGATATAAAAATCCTCAATAAAATACTAGCAAACCAAATCCAACAACACATTTAAAAGATCACTCACCATGACCAAGTGGGGTTCATCTCAAGGATGCAAGGATGGTTCAACATAGACAAATCAATAAGTGTAATACATCACATTAAAATAATCAAAGACAAAAACCATATTATCATTTCAATAGATGCAGAAAAAGCATTCGATAAAATTCAACATCCTTTCATGATAAAACTCTCAACAAATTAGTAAAAAGGAACATACCTCAAAATGATAAGGGGCGTATATGACAAACCCACAGCTAATATCATACTGAATGGGAAAAAGTTGAAAGTTTTTCCTCTAATATATGGAACAAGACAAAAATGTCCACTTTCATTGCTTTTGGTCAACCTAGGATGAAAAGTCTTAGGCAATTGGGCAGGAGAAAAAAATAAAAGACATCCAAATTTGAAAGGAGGAAGTCAAATTGTCCCTGTTTGCAGATGATGTGACCATAGAAAATAGAAAATCCAAAGACTACCAAAAAGCTATTAGAACTAATAAATGAATTTAGTAAAGTTACAGGGTACAAAATCAACATATAAAAATCAGTAGCATGTCTATATGCCAATAACAAATTATCTGAAAAACATATCAAGAAAGTAATCTCATTTATAATGGCTACAAAAGCTAAAATAAAATACATAGGAATAAATTTAACTGAGGAGGTAAAAGATCTCTATGCTGAAAACTATAAAACACTGATGAAAGAAATTGAACTATACACACAAAAAAAGGAAATAATTCCATGTTCATGGATTGGAGGAATTAATATCATTAAAATGTGCATACTACCCAAAGTGACCTACAGATTCAGAACAACCCCTATCAAAATACCATTGACATTATTCATATGAATAGAAAAAACAATCCAGAAATGCATATGGAACAACAACAGACTCCAAATAGCCAAAGCAAGCCTAAGCAAAAAGAACAAGGCTGGAGATATCACACTACCTGGCTTCAATATACTGCAAACCTACTGTAACCAAAACAACATGGTACTAGCATAAAGATAGACACATAAATCAATGGAACAGAATAGAGAGCCCAGAAAGAAATTAACATACCTTCAGTGAATTGATTTTTGACAAAGGTACCAAGAATACAAATTAGGGAAAAGAAATTCTCTTCAATAAAAAGTGCTGGAAAAACTGCATATCCACATGCAGAAGAATAAAACTAGACACTTATCTCTCTCCTTATATGAAAAGCAACTCAAAATGGATTAAAGAATTAAACGTAAGATCTAAAACTATTTAACTACCGGAAGAAAACAGGAAGTGCTTCATGACATTGGTCTGGACAAAATTTTTTTTAGAAAGGATGATAAAAGCACAGACAACAAAAGCAAAATTAGACAAATAAGATTACATCAAACTAAAGAGCTTCTACACAGCAAAGGAAATAATTAACAGAGTGAAGAGACAATCTACAAGATGGGAGAAAATATTTGCAAACTATACATCCAACAAGGGGTTAATATCCAGAATATACAGAAAACTCAAACAATTCAATAGCTAAAAGGAAAATACTCTAATTAAAAAATAGAAGACATGAATAAATATTTCTCAAAAGAAGACATACAAATGGCCAACAGGTACCTGACAAAATGTTTAACATCACTAAGAATCAGGGAAATGCAAATTAAAATCACAATGAGATATCACCTCACTCCAGTTAGAATGGCTATTATCAAAAAGACAAAAAGTAATAAATGCTGGCCAGGATGTAGAAAAAGGGGAATTCTTATACACTGTTGGTAGGAATGTAGATTAGTACAGCCATTGTGGAAAACAGTATGGTGATTCTTCACAAAATTAAAAATAGAACTACCACATGACCCAGCAATTCTACCACCAGCTATATAACCAAAGGAACTGAATGATGTCCATATGTCAAAAAGATATCTGCGCTTCCATATTTAATGTAACATTATTCACAATAGCCAAGAAATGGAATTAACTTAAGTGTCCATCAAATGGTGAACACATAAAGAAAATGTGGTATGTATATACAAATGGAATATTACTGAGCTATGAAAAGAAATCAAATTCTGTCATTTGCAGCAACATTGATGGGCCTAGCGGACATAATGTTAATAAAATACCCAGGCACATAAAGACAAATACCACATGATCTCACATGTGGAATCCAGGAAAGTTGATCTCAAAGAAGTAGAGAGTAGAATGGTAGTTACCAGAGGATAGGGAGGGGAGGGAGAAAGGAAGATAAGGAACTATCAGTCAAGGGGTACAAAGTTATAGTTAGATAGGAAGAACAAGTACTGACATTCTAGTACATAGTAAGCTGATGATAGCTAATAAAAATATTTGCACATTTCAGGAGAGTTGGAAAAGAAGATCTTGAAAGATATCACCACAAAGAAATGATAAAGATTTGAGGTGATAGACATGCTAACTATCCTGATTTGATAATTTGACAATGTACGCATGTATTAAAACATCACACCGTACCCCATAAACATGTACAATTATGTGTCAATTATAAACTAAATAAGTAAAAGAATATTTATAACTTTAATTTATAGACTTGAATAATATTATACATATTTTCTAATCTGCATATTTCATTTAATATTATATTATGAGGCTCTTTCCATGTCAGTAAACGTATTTCTCCCCCTATCATTTTTAATTGCAGTGTGGCAATCTATTGTATGGATATAACATAATTTATGTACACATTTTCCTTTTTTTGATATTTAGGCTGTTTCTAATCTTTTACTACAACAAATAATTTTGCAATAAATATCCTTATAAATCTTTTCCTTCATCCTCAATGTTTTCCTTAGGATAAACTTCTAGAAGTAGTATTTCTGGATCAAAGGGAATGTACATTTGTAAGGCTTTTGATATAAGATCACATGTTCCTCTAAGGATCATTCAAAGCACTTGTGTTGGATTTCAGCAACATGTTAGTGAAATAAGGAATCTGAAAGTGGCAGAACTACACCTAAGGATGCCCTTACTCATCCACTTCCTGAGGACAGTAGAAGTCAGAGATGTCAGTATGTCAATTATTTCTTTAGTACAACATATGTTACCCTTATAGTTTGAAAGACAACAGTTTATTGCTTATAGAGAACCCACATTATAAGAATTTTATTCATCATTTTCTACTATTAGTTAATTTGGTTCAGGGTTTGTTTCTTTGGGTTAACATTTAGGTTGCTATTGTTATTTTTTTTAAGAAGTAGACATTTTCTGTTTGAGCACAGTAAGACAGTAATTAAGTTTGTTATGAAATGGTATGCCGGAAAACTTTCACTCTACCCATCTATAACAACTAAGAGCTGTATTTCCCACTTCTCTTAGGTGTGGCCATGTGACTAAGCTCTGGACAATGACATGTAAGCTGAAAGGATGCATGCTCTCCCCGTGCCCTTCTCACTTTCCCACTGGATGGAATGCGGACACAGTGGGAGATGCAGGGGTACCCACGTTAGACCACGAGATGGAAGCTGCATGTTGAAGATGGCAGAGCAACTAGACAGAAAGAGCCTGATCCCTTGTACTGCCATACAGCCCTCGTTTACTTAAGCTTGACTATTTCGTGAGAAAGAAATAGACTTCTCTCTTGCCTGTTATTTTGGCCTTTGGTGACTTTCACATACAATTTAGAAGTGAGAAACATGAGGAGTAAAAAAGCAACTAGGTCACACATGAGTGGATTATGAGTTACTAGAGACTTACCATAATGGGGATTTTTACATGAACAACATGGGTTTGAACCGTGTGCACTCACTTATATGTGCATATTTTTCAATATATTGGAGAATTTTTTGGAGATTTGTGACAATTCAAAAAAAAATTCATAGATGGACCACGTGTAGCCTAGAAATATCAAAAAAAATTAAGAAAGGTATGTCATGAATTCATAAAATATATGTAGTGTCTATTTTATCATTTACTACCATAAAATATATACAAATCTATTATAAAAAGTTAAAATTTATCAAAATTTATGCACACAGAGACTGTTCATGGCAACATTTGCACTTGAGAGCAATGTAAACAAAAATAGAGATGCAGTATTAAATCATAACTGCATAAAATTAACTAGAGTACATACTGTACTCCTGTAATAATTTCATAGCCACCTCCTGTTGCTATTGTGGTAAGTTCAAGTGTTGAGAGTCTCCACTGAAAACACCACGTGATACTAATCATCTCCATGAGAGCAGTTGTTCTCGCTAATAAATTGCATATTGCAGTAAAAGGTAATTGATCTCTCATGGTTCTCACATATTTTTCATCATGTTTAGTGCATACAAGAAACCTTGAATTACACCATAAGACCCATACAAAGTACCACTAGTGATGCTGGAAGTGCTCCCAAGAAACAAAAAAAAAGTCATGACATTCCCCGAGTTGAACTGCTTGATAAGTACACAGATTGACATCTGCAGCCTCAGTGGCCTGCCATTCTCGACAGATGATTCATCTTGTAAACTAATAATGTAGCTTGAAGTATTATTGATAAATATAATGCAGAGCTATAAGTGTATTTTGTCTTCCTTATGATTTTCTTAATAACAATTTCTTGTCTCTAGCTTACTTATTGTAAGGATACAGTCTACAGTACATAAAATATGTACACACACAAAATATGTGTTCATTGACTGTTGACATTATTGGTAAGGCTTCCAGTCAACAGTAGGCTACTCGCAGTTAAGTTTGAAAGTCAAGAGTTATATGCGGGGGCGTCAGCATACCCAACCCCCACATTGTTAAAGGGTCAACTATATATATCTCTACAGTATATATCTATATCTCCTACATACATCTCTAGCATTAATTTCTTTCTTCCTAACAGCACCCAGAATTCCTTTTGGAAAAAGGAAATTTCCTGTGCAGTGTTCAGTCCTGTAAATCCAGATGCATGCTTCCATGGAAGTTGAAGGAACCAGATCCTTCCTGGCTCCTGACTCCCCCGAGCCAAGGAGCAGGTATTTCAGGAATCAGCCAGGCAATGCTCTCCCTTGGGTTTTTCTTTTTTTTTTTCCTTCTTTTTTTTTTTTTTTTTCTGAGACAGAGTCTCACTTTGTTGCCCAGGCTACAGTGAGTGCCCTGGCATCAGCCTTGCTCACAGCAACCTCAATCTCCTGGGCTCAAGCGATCCTACTGCCTCAGCCTCCCGAGTAGCTGGGACTACAGGCATGCGCCACCATGCTTGGCTAATTTTTTCTTTATATATTTTTAGTTGGTCAATTAATTTCTTTCTATTTTTAGTAGAGACGGGGTCTCGTTCTTTATATATTTTTAGTTGGTCAATTAATTTCTTTCTATTTTTAGTAGAGACGGGGTCTCGCTCAGGCTGATTTCAAACTCCTGACCTCGAGCAATCTGCCCGCCTCCACAGGCGTGAGCCACCACGCCCAGCTCTCCCTGGGGTTTTTGAAGCTTGAGAGAGACACAAGAAAACAGCAACAGCTCTAACCTCAAGAAGTCATTGGCATGCTCAAGGTTCTAGTCCATCTCCAAGCCTGGTTCTCCAGTATCCAATCCATTCTGAGCACACTACTACCAGCACCAAATCTTTCACTCCAATAAATATTCTTTAGCTTCAGTTGACAGTTTTGTTGGCAACAGCTAAGAGATTCACCTTTATATGACTTAACCTATCTTTTCCTAGCAAGTAGTCTTTGGTAAAAACCTAAATAAATGAAGAAAATACATATAAAATTATATTTAAATAAACCTATTTTTTGTTGGATATAACTCAAGCATTTAGTACATATATTTTAATTTTTTCTTTTTGGTTTAAGATGTAAATACTTTCTATGTAAAACTTTTATCATTTACCTTAAAACTTAGGTAATTTTTTTTAAAAATCTCCAAATGATTCCTTTTTTATATAATATTTTACATCTTGCAAATTAATCTGTGTTCTTTAATTAGTAAATATCATGATACAGTTTCATATTTTATCTTTTCCACACAAGGAACCCTAAACCAAGTTGGGAGCCAACTTTAATAGTGAAACCAGTAACTCAGCACTCCTAATAAAGAGAATTATTTGCCTCTGATTTGCATGGTTTTCCATTTTACATAGCCAAGCAGAAACAACTGGTTGCTAAGCAACAGCTTTTCCCTCAACACCCAGAAATGGAATATATAGAAGGCCAATTTTTAAAACTATCATATACATATATATGAAGTTAAAGAGAGACCCAGCCCCATAGCTTAGCTATTTGTCCGGAATTCTTGATATGAATATTGAATTCATGATAACAATTTGTGAATTCTTAATATATTTGATGTATGAATTCTTAGGTAACTATATCACCTTGTATTTTCTTCCACTATCTTTCTCATTACTTAAAAATCAGGGAGTAATATAGACACGAGGCTTTTAAAGCAAATCTCTTTTGAAAAACCGTAAACTGTATAGTTCGGTTTTGTTCAACCAAGTCTTTCCTAAAGTGGCATTAACATTCCCATTGTACTACTGCCATCTTGGTTAAAACTACCCATATACTTAATGTTCTGGAAGGATACACTACCAACGGTTCATAGTTACTATGATAGGGAAATGTCGTTTGCTTTTGTCCCTATGTGTTCTTTACAAAGAAAATAATAATTGGTAGAAGTTACTGTGTGTCAAATAAGTGTTTGGCACTGTGCTAAGCTTAACACACATGTTAACTCATATTAGCATTCACCATCGGCAGATGAGGACAAAGGCTCGGAGAGGCCATGTAACTTGCTCAAAGTCATGCATCTTCAAAGGAAGAGAGTCAAGATTCAAACTCAGGCAGGGTGGCTCCAGGTCTTCACCACTTTACTACTCTGCCTTTGACAAGGTGGCTCATATATTGCCTAAATACCTTTTTAAAACACTATACTGTCTCAGAACATACAGAATTATAATTATATCTGGGTGCTTAATTCATTAGAGGCTTCTCACCATTGCCTTCAATCGATTTTACACCAGGAGGAATGAAGAACATAACAGAAATCTAATGAGTGACGAAGATCAACACGTGGACTGATTGTAGTCAACAGAGAAATGAAACTGTGCCAATTCAGCTGAACCTGTGGCTACATGCCTACTCAAAATAGATGGTGCAGCTACAGAAGTTTCTAAGGAATCTCTTTGAATAAATATCACTTCTGGGAGTTGATTTCCTTCTTAAAGGGTCTATTTAGTGATTTTTTTAAAAATGTACTTAATACACACAAACAAAAGGAATAAAAGGCAAACCTGGTTTTTCTTAGCAGCTAGAATGAGATATCACCTTAAGGAGAGCTCATTTGTTCAGAAAGGGTTTTGACTGGTCTGCTTAGAGAGTCTGACCCAACAAGGATTTGCACAACTGCAACTAGCTTCATGCATAGAAATTTTGGAGAAAATGTAAGATTTTTTAAAGTTGGAGGAAGACTGAAAGAGAGAGAGACACACACACACACCGTAACTGGCTGCAGAGAAGAGATGTCCAGTGGGTATTTGGAGGGGAAATGTTATAAGGGATATAGAACTTTTCCTCCGTTGCCTCTATGAATTCTTCAATAAATTCCATATTGCTCACTAAAGAAATACATGATAAATTATTTTCACTTAGCACACTTGATAACAAATATCTTTTAAAGTCATTTCACCCTCCCTTTGCACTGTCATTTAAATTTCTAAAGTGGTGTATATTGATAAAAACTAAGTTGTGGTAGCTTTTTTTTTTTTTTTTTTTTTTTTTTTTTGAGACAGAGTCTGACTTTATTGCCCAGGCTAGAGTGAGTGCCATGGCGTCAGCCTAGCTCACAGCAACCTCAAACTCCTGGGCTCAAGCAATCCTGCTGCCTCAGCCTCCCAAGTAGCTGGGACTACAGGCATGTGCCACCATGCCTGGCTAATTTTTCTATATATATTTTAGTTGGCCAATTAATTTCTTTCTGTTTATAGTAGAGATGGGGTCTCGCTCTTGCTCAGGCTGGTCTCAAACTCCTGAGCTCAAACGATCCGCCCACCTCGGCCTCCCAAAGAGCTAGGATTACAGGCTTGAGCCACCGCGCCCGGCCTATGGTAGCTTTTAATCAAAGTTTCCAAAACTTTGATAGCTTTTTGTGGTAGCTTTCTATAAATTTCCAAAAGGAAACTTACAAGTTTCTTTTATCCTTCTTCACTTTTGGGCCCAGTGTAGAAGAGGTGAAATATTTACCAGCAATACAAGCAGAAATGATTTTCTCCTTCAATTACTGCCCCCAAGAATGTAGATAAGGTATTCAAAGTAAAGAAAAACACAAATCTGACCAGAATAAGATTACTGAAAATTTTGCTGAATAAAATCAATTTAGGAAAGAAAGAAATAAAAGCCCGGATGCACTAGTTGATCTCTTTGTTAAAACTTTGTCTTGTTCATTCAATTATTTATTCGGTATGAGGACACTACCCTGGATGCTAGAGACACAGAAATGAAACATACACACACTTGATGCCCACACTCAAGAAGAAAAAGCAGATGCATAAACTTGAAATTCCAGTTTAATGTGAAAGCCTCATGTAGGCAGGAGGTAGCAAGAGGGCAGTGAGAACCCATGGGAGGGACTGACCACCTAGAAAATTAAGAAGCAGGAAGGCTTCTAGAAAAGAGTATATTGAAGCTGAGTTTGAAGGATGAGTATGAATTTGTCAGAGGCCGGGCGTGGTGGCTCACGCCTGTAATCCTAGCACTCTGGAAGGCCGAGGCAGGCGGATTGCTCGAGGTCAGGAGTTCTAAACCAGCCTGAGCAAGAGCGAGACCCCGTCTCTACTATAAATAGAAAGAAATTAATTGGCCAACTAATATATATAGAAAAAATTAGTCGGGCATGGTGGCACATGCCTGTAGTCCCAGCTACTCGGGAGGCTGAGGCAGGAGGATTGCTTGAGCCCAGGAGTTTGAGGTTGCTGTGAGCTAGGCTGACACCATGGCACTCTAGCCCAGGCAACAGAGTGAGACTCTGTCTCAAAAAAAAAAAAAGAAAGAAAGAAAAAGACAAGAAGTTTAAATTCCAGTTAACAATATGTGCAAAGTCCCAGGCAGATAAAAGGCCCTGGTATATATAGGTCAGTTACAATTCCTTGTACTGCAGATTAGGCCAGGGAGACAGGATGGGGCTGGTGTTTAAGGATTTTATTTACTATAGTAGAGAATTTGGACTTTATCCTGAGGGCAACCAGGAGCTGATAAAGATGTTAGAAGACAAGAAAGCATGTGAATGTTATAAGTCATGACAATATAAAAATAAAAACATAACCAAGGAATCTCAGAAGAAGAGAGTGGAACAACAGATACATGTGCTAATTTCCTGAATTTTCCAAGCAAGGAGTCAATAGGTACTTCTAAAAATCAGTTAGAAATAGAAGCCATCTATATTATCCAAAGTCATAAAAGGTGGCCACGAGAAGAACTGAATATATAAGAGCTAACAAATATCATCAGGAGGTAAAAGACAGAAACGGAGGTAGAATTTTCGTGAGAATGCTTCCCATCCTTTACAGCAAGGAGTCAGTAGATATTGCCCAGAGTTGATAAATCAAGGAGAAGAAATTAGCAGAGGAACTTAAAATGTTGCCACTACAAAAGGAGACTTTGTTCAAAGGGGTACCTGGAGAAGGAGACATTCATTTTCATTGACTATGCTTTTAATTTTTTATATTAATTTGAATGTCCATTTTTTTCTTTGATACTCTTTTTAAATTATTTATGCTTGAAAGACTGGCATGGAGAGGGGAAAAGGAAGAGGAGAGAGAGAAAAAGAGAGAGAGAGAGAGAGATTAGAAAAAGGCTACCACCTTGTAGAAATCTTGACATTGCTCAGGCATCCTTGATTTATAGCTCCTACCCATCCCCCAGCTAGAGCAGTCCCATCCATCAAACACTTATGCAGACCTTTTATGTTGAGTCATTGTTCGCGGTTTAACTGCGTTTTTGAATAAAGGCAAATGGGAATTAGCCTAAAAGGAAATATATGTAGAATGTGATCTGTAAAATTAAGATAGCACCAAATATAAAACATTAAGGAGTTCTGCCTTCTTTGAAGCAGAAGTAGTAGAGTTACCAAAGTTATATTTTAGTTCCTAGCTTCACAAATAAAATTGCTTAACATATCACGTTAAGTATATAAGTGCCATATTTTCGCAACTACAAACTGAGATGTGAAATCTGACAATGAGTTTTTCTCCAGAGCTATGAATATATTGTAGAAAATGTCTTTTAGAAGTGTAATGTTAAAAAAAAAAAAAAACAGTTAACTATTGAATAAATCACCTTGATTAAAAAATATTAATATTATTGGCTGGGCATGGTGGCTGTAATTCCAGCACTTTGGGAGGCCAAAGTGGGAGGCTCACTTGAGGCCAGGTGTTCTAGACCAGCCTGGGCAACAAAACAAGACCCCAGATCTACAAAATATTTTAAAAATTAGCCAGGCATGGTGGTGCGCACCTACAGTCCTAGGCATTCAGGAGGCTGAAGCAGGAGGATCTCTTGAGCCCAGAAGTTTGAGGTTGCAGTGAGCTGTGATTGTGCCACTGCATTCCAGCCTGGGTGACAGAGGGAGACCCTGTCTCAAAAATAAATAAATAACAATAATAAATATGTGTGTGTTTGTGTGTGTGTGTGTGTATATGTATATATATATAATTATATAAACAAGACCATTCCCAACTGCTCCAAATATCCTAAGAAAATACTTTCTGTTGGTTTTGATACCTAGAATTCCCTATATTTGGTACAAAAGGCAAAAGGAACACAGATGCTCTTTCTTTCTCTTTCATCACTTTCTGTAACAGCATATTTATTGCCATATAACCTTTACAATGAAGCCTCTCACCTCCTCTCCTAGGAGTAAGTCTCCAAAGGGATGTTTATTACTCTTCTAGGTTCAATCAGCCTTCACCTACATAATGAGAAAAATAGTCTTTAACCCATGGAGTAATGATAAAATATAGACTCTCGAAGACTTCAATGAGCTTAAAACAATTAGTACTAGTGTTGCTTCTCTCCTTTAGATACAGAAAACCTAAGGAACTAGAAATTTAAAGCCTTTAATCTTAAGTTAATTGAGAAAAGACTATTAGTCATACTGTAGGTACTAAATTAACAACTTAATTATTTTTTTATTTCTTCACTGTTTTTCGTGTATATTGGAGAAGGTTCAAGCATTATTAAAACTATCTCAATGTTTAGAATGAAAAAAATGTCACGCGGGTCTTGACCTTCTCTTGGAAATAACATCTTTGTTTTGTGACAAAATTCAAGCTAAATTTTTTAAAGCCATATTTTAAAAAAATCAACAACCTGCTAGAAGATTACGCTGAAAAACAAAGAGCCAATATCCCTAAAAGAAAAGATTCATGCCATCATTTTTCATACAAAAAGAGTGACATCAATTATACTAAATGCAAAACAATTTTTAAGTATTTCACATGGTAGGATCTAGATGAAAACAAAACATCAGGACGTGACCAATAAGCCCTTCTTCTTCTCATGCAAAGACATATATATATTTATGAGGCCATATTCTATAATATTCAAAAGTATATAGACAAGATTCATCTATTTACATATTTGTTTATTTAACAAATAAATTTATTGAGTACCTTCTACAAACCAAGCACTATTCTGGCAGCTGCAGATTTAGCAGTGAAGAAAGCAGAGAAAAATCTTTATCATCGCAAAGCTTCCATCCTAGTAGAGGGAGACAGATAACAAGCAAAATTAATTAATTAATATAAAGCAGAGAAGAAAATAAGAAGAGTCAAAGTGGTGGATGCAATTTTAAATAGGACAATCAGAGAAGGCCCCACTGACAAGATGACATTTGGGAGAATAAATAGAAATGAGAGAGTCGGCTGGTGGCTCACGCCTGTAATCCTAGCACTCTGGGAGGCAGAGGCAGGCGGATCCTTTGAGCTCAGGAGTTCGAGACCAGCCTGAGCAAGAGTGAGACCCCTCTCTCTGCCAAAAATAGAAAAAATTAGCCGGGCATGGTGGCGCATGCCTGTAGTCCCAGCTACTCAGTCCCAGGCTGAGGCAGGAGGATCACTTGAGCCCAGGAGTTAAAGGTTGCTATGAGCTAGGCTGATGCCACAGCACTCTAGCCCAGTCAACGGAGAGAGACTCTGTCTCAAAACAAAAAAAAAAAAAAAAAGAAATGAGAGAGCCATGTTAATATGGGGGAGGGTTCCAGGCAGAGGTAACAGCAAGGGTCCTGAGGTAGGAGGGTGCTCGGCCACCCTGGAGGAATAACAAGGAGGCCAGTGAGGCTGGAACAAAGTTAAAAAAGAGAAAAAGTACCAGAAGACATGGTCGGTGAGGTAGGAGGGGCTCACACAGGACCGTGTAGGCCGCTGTAAGGACTGGATTTTGCTCTGAGTGAAATGGAGAGCCTCTCAAGGATGGTGAGCACTTGAGTGACTACTGTTTTAGAAGTTTCTTTCTGCTACGAAAGCATTGAGTATGGAAGAACATCCGGTAAAGGGATTCCTCTAGGCCCAGAGGTTGGTGAGGCCTCCTTGAGGAAATGCCATTTAGGCCTGAAGAACTTAATCCCTGCGAGGAATCAGCTCTGAAGAAAGGGAAGACATGCTCTCCAGATAAAAGGGCCAGCTCACGGAAGGGAGAACAGAGCAAGTGGGAGGCTTTTAAAGCTACAATAAGATCTTGTACTTTATCTAAGGATAATGAGTATAAAAATTACTGAAGGGTTTTAAGTAAGAGAATGCTGTGATCTGCCCAAGGGCTTACAGAGACCATTCTGGTTGTTCTTTATAAAGTGGGATAGACGTGTTTTTAAACTGCAGGTCATAACTCGTCAACTCAAGAGGTTACCAACTGGCTTTTTGTTGTTGTTTTTAAATGGAACAGAACAGAAAACGTCAGAATACCCCACAGGTGGTAAGGGCAAGCATAGCTGCAGGAAACTTGGTTCTGCACACACACTTTATGTCCGAAGTTTGAAAGTCACTTGATTGGAAGGAAGTACACATCAAAGGGGAGAGCGGTAGAAATGCTGTGCTATGATCTTAGTAAAGGCATTGCTGGTAGCTGAGACTAAATAGGGAAAAGAACAAAAGGGCCCAGGAAAACTTTCAGAGACCCACGAATGCATATGGGGCACAGGGCGTGCCCAGGGCAGTTTCAGGAACTGGACGGATGGTGGCAACGTCACCGAAACAGAGAAGATGGATGGGGGAGATGATAAGTCAGGTTTTCAACATGTTGCCTGCAAGACTTCACAAAGGGGATTTTTCAGTCGGGAACACAAAATGAGGCTGGATACCAAGATGTGGAAGTGGTCGGCACTAACCGTGAAAAACATCTTTGAAGGATTTCATGACAAGTCACTCCAGAATATGTGATTATATCATCATCCTATGTAATATTTGGGGACAAGCTTATATTTTAAAAATGGTTGTTTACCTGGAATCCACATTTAACAGGGCATCCTGTCTTTCATCGGGCAATCTTAATTAGTGTTCGAGTCCCCTGAGAACAGAGGCAGACACACCAGTTAGGACGCAATATGACAACAATCCAGGTAAGAGGTGAGAGAGCACTAAAACTAGTGTTTCCTGTGGGATTCTCTCCACCGTGACAAGTGCAAATTCTCAAATGTAAGTTTGAATGATTAACCTTTGAATTAATTCTAAGCACAATGACATCCCACAGAGTGCCTCTCTGTCAGGATCAGGATATGTACCTGGTGTCCTGGAGCCTGTGGCCGACTCCCGCTGTGTGGCCCGGGCTCCCACACCAGCCACCTGCCCTGCTGCGCAAGTGGCTGCGGCTTCTCACAGAACGCGCAGCCCTAGAGAGCACGTGGGGAGTTAGTGCCAGTCTAGCTGTCCTAACGGGACTTATCTGTGGGAAGAAAGTTTTGTTTACGTTTTTCACTTCAACAGAATTTGTCTGCAGTGCTGCACTTGACATAAAAACAAAAACTGAATGGTCCCATTGTCGATGGAACCTTCCTTCAGGAAGATGTTTAAGCCGCACACATTTTTGATACATAGACCCATGATTTTAGTAATTGGGCTTAACAAAAAAGCCACTGAAAAACAAAATAAAAATAAATGAATTATATCAAAACTATTTCAAAATCCATAATATTTTCTTCTTTCAGGGCAGCTGTGCTCCTACTCCCCTGAAGTTTCCTATAATACACACTGTAAATGGAATTCCATGGCCTTGATCTATCAGCAAATACTGAAGACCTCATTGTCCCTGGGCTGAGACTCCAGATGGCTCCAGGAAAGAGCAAAGAACTGTGTACACACATGGACACATTCCCAAAGTGGACTGGCAGGTCCCACAACGAAAGCTTCCTGGTTTTTGCAGGCTGAAGTTCCATGAGCAGAAATGTCTGTAATGGCAAAAGAATTTTTTAAAACCTATAAAGAGATGTGCAATAGGAACATGATTAAAGAAACATGAGTGACATCTGCCATTTAATCACATGACATCGTCAACACTCAGATTCAAATGTCACTTTAATGAGGGCAGTCATGCTAGTCTCTGTTCTGTTAGCCAATGTGATTTACAAAAAGATGCAAGAAGAGTCCAACATAGCCAGTTAAAGGGAATGCTGAAAGTCTTCAAAGTTTTTATTTTTAAGCATGTCATGGGCAACTCGGTAACCAATGGCAGCCATTTCAATTCTTTCATTCATTCAGTAAATATTTATTAAGAGCCAAGAAAGTGCCAGACACTGTGCTGGGCTCTGTGCTTTAAGAATAGAAAAGGCCATTCATATTGTTGGGGAATAGAAAATGATTCCCCAAAATAGGGTGCTTTGGCATGCTGAGTGCTTTGAAAATCGAAAGGCCTCAGAACCAAGGTCTCTCTGATCATCCCCCGGTTCCCGGATTCTCTAATCTTCTTTCTCAAAGCACCAGGAGGTACTCCCAGTGGAAAAAAGAAATGCAATTGTCTTAACACCCCCTCCCTAGGAATCTCATCACATAACCGGGAAAGATCAACTTCAACCATCAGAAAAGAGATGAAACTAAGTGTTGTCACTGGGCCCAGACAGACTTTTCATTTATTCTTCTGAGGGCAGCTAGGAGAGAATATCCAAGAGACTTCGTCTGCATAAGAAGATCACCTTTGCTCCTATGCAGTTCTGCCTCTCGCCTTCCCATAACCTGTCCCATCCAGCTTCCAAAGATAATCACTTACTAAATAATGCCTGTGAAGACATTATGTAAGCCTCAACCACCTGAGTTTTTTACTTTGTGTATGGCTTCTGTGTTTATGCATGTTAAATAAATTTTGCATGTCCTTTTCTTCTATGAATCTGCCTCTTGTTAGTTCATTTTCAGCAAATCTTCAGCGGGCAGAAAGGAAGTTTTCCCTCTGCCCCTATAATATGTCAACTGGAAGAAGTATACTGCAGAAAACCATGCTTTAAGAAAGTAGCTCTAGATGCTGTTAAAATTTATGGGAGATCATAATTTTGGACTGAGCTTCTGCACTAGGCCCCCAACAGACCAAACCAAAATGGAGTCACTCATGCGGAAGTTCCATGCTACCAAACTAAAACTAAGTTGTTTATCTGACCTTCAGAGAAATCAGAAGAGAGAGAGAGAGAGAACAGCCAAACCTCCCAAACAGGCCAGTTTTTTAAGCCAACATGATAAGGAAATCTCCTGTTTTAACTCTTACAAAAAAAATAAATTGAAGTGACCTAATGTTAACCAATGAGTCCAAATTTTTTTTACTATGCTGTTTCCTTGTTCCTGCTCAAGCTACCTTATAAAAACTGGTTGTTCTACCTTGCCTAGCATAGCATCTCTCTATTTTTAGATGAGATGCTACCTGATTTATGAACTGCAAATAAAAGCCAATTTTATCCTTTAACTAAATTTGTTGCAATATTGTCTTTTGACAATGCTATCTTAAAGTCGGTATTCAGGCCATTGAACTCTACATTTTAAAAGAGTTAATCCTATGTGAGTTATATTTCAATTTTTAAAAAGCGGTAAAAAATAAAACCAGGTGCAGTAGCATACACCTGTAATCCATCTACTCAGGAGGCTGAGGCAGGAGGATCACTTGAGTGAAGGAGTTCAAGGTTATAATGTACCATGACCCCACCTGTGAATGGCCAGTACACTCCAGCCTGGGCAATATAGTAAGACCCTGTTTCTAAAAGATAAAATAAAATAAACAGTTCAAAGTAGAAAAAAAGTAGGGAGTTAGAGTATAATTAGATACTCTTGTTTTATCCAGCGGATAGAGGCAGTAAAACTAATAATTTTTAATTAACAAAAATACTAGAGATTATCAAGTTAGCCTAAGATACCATCAAAAAGCAAATAATATAGTTAAAATTTTTTAAAGACAAAAAAATAAGTGTCTTAATTTCAAAGTAAAAATTACTTTCTGACTGTGTAGGAAAAGCAAGTAAAATGACTGATCTCAGGTAAGAGAACAAAAAGCAAAGAGGGAAAGAGATTCTGTAAAAGAAAGTTGTTTGGGATTCTTAGCCAGCTATTTTAAAAGGGAAATGGTTTCCAAAATACTTAGGAGTAATTTGGAGATAATTTATCTTTTCTTTTTTTAAAATAAACCTTATTTAAGAATTCTTGGATCTTTTGTTCCAAATTAATAAACAAAAACTACAAAATTGTTTTATGAATTACCAAGTCTATGTTTTATGAAATACTCTATCAAAATGATATAATATTATGCAGGTTTCTCCAAGTAAATCAACATGCTTCACAAAATTATCTAAAGCCCTATTGGAGTAATAAAGAAAAAAAGTATTTATGACACTTATTAGACAGGATAAGGAAGGGTTCATTCAAGGGGTGTTACCCATAGTGGAGTTTTGTAGTAGAGGAGAGATCAGGCTCAACTCTAAATACAGTAAGAAAAAGTGGGAATGTATAGCCAGGGAGCAGAGTGGGAAAGCAGGCACAAGGAAAGTTGCTATGAGGAAGCATAAGGGACAAGGGGGTGTTCTGGCTAAACCAACCTAACAGGATTCTTGCTGAATAAATGTCAGGGTGGTCAGATATACCCTAGGGGATGGTGGAGGATTAGGATTTGGATCAGATTTTGAAGGTGATCAGATATTGAGGAGGGAGATTCTGGCTAAACTGATTTAGCAGGAATCTTGCTAAAGGATAGGGTCTAGTCAGACTCAGAGGAGCCTGAAAAAGTTTGATCTAGGGGAGAATCTGTTAGTAGCACAGATATGGCTCTAGGAAGGGCTCATTTTCTCTCCTTAAGTTGGTGTCCAGAAGTACGAAATGTTCTACAAAGGACGGCGTTTCCTTTGATATCCTTCTCTCAATTCACATGTTCAGCTGACCATGTCTTAGGCAACAAAGAAAGCCTTTGTGGTAGGAACAAAAGCCAACTTAGGCACTAAGAGTACCCCAGTATGTCTCCCGAGTCCTCTGATATATGACTTTGGATGACACAGTTGATTATCTGTACCAAGGTCTTCAGGAAGACCTTATATAGGTAAGTTGCCTGGTATTAGGTTATTAAGTACAAAATGTCCAATTTCCTCAACAACTAAGTTTGACAGTTGTTATCTCTGACATTTCACTTTGACACTTCTTGTGTTATTTTTATTGAGAAGGAACATCCTCAGTCTTTCAAACACACTTTTTGGCTTGATTGTCTTTCAAATTTTTTTAGAGCCATTTTTGTGAAACCATGGAAAAGTAAAAAATTTGTATTATTTTTTAATAGGAGTTCTGTCATGGAACGAATCCAGCACAGACAGCTTGAAATATCAACGAAGTGTTTGGGAAGGACAGACATGCTAATGAACGAACAGTACATCGATGATTTGAGAATTCCATTCTGGTGATTTTAATCTTGAAAATGAGCCACATGGGCTACCTGACACCAAGGTGGAAAATGATGAGGTGAAAGCTGGAGTGGAAGCAAATCCATCTCAACCTAGGTGTGAATTAGCAGCAAAGTGTGATGCTATCATTCCAACGATATTGGATCATTTGAAACAAATGGGCAAGGTAAAGAAGCTGGATAGATGGGTACCGCGTGAATTAAACAAGCACCGGAAGAGAAATCGTCTCGAAGTTTGCCTTTCGTTGCAGTCACAGCATAAAGGCGAACCATTTCTAAAGTGTATTGTTATGTGTGATGAAAATGGATTCTTTTTGACAACTGCAACTGTTCAGCACAATGGTTGGATAAAGAAGAAGTGCCGAAACAGTGTAAAATCGAATATTCATCAAAAAAAGCTAATGGTGTCTGTTTGGTGGTCCGGCACTGATATTATCCACTATAGCTTCATGAAACTTGGTCAATCGATTACAGTGGATGTCCACTGCAACTAATTGGATGAAATGATGAGGATGCTGTGATTAAGCAGCCAAGCTTGGTCAATAAATTCAGGCCAATCCTCTTGCAAGACAACGCTTGACCACATGCCACACAAACAATGCTGCTTAAACTACAGAAGCTGGACTTAGAAACTCTGTGTTATCCACCATATTCATCACACCTTGCACCAACTGACTACCACTTCTTCCAGGCTTTAGACCACTTCTTGCAAGGAAAAATATTCAATTCTCAACAAGCTGTGGAAAACGCCTTTCACAATTTCATTGCCATTAGCTCTCCAGGCTTCTTCGCTGCTGGCATAAGCAAGCTACCATTGAGATGGCAAAACTATCTCAATACTTTGATTAATTGATTGAGATATAATAAAGCTAAACTTCTGATTTGAAATCGGACATTTCATATTTAATGACCTATGGGAACCAGTGAACATTGTAAATACTCAACAAACTTGAAGGCCTAAGCTAAGAACTACAATCAGACTTGCCTGGGCATGTCCCAGATTTAACTGGAATAAGTAAGGTAGTCTAAGGCAGTGGTTTTCAAACTGGGGTACTTATAACCCTGAGGCATATGAAGACCTCCCAGGGGTTGGCTTTAACAGAATCAAGGTCAAATCCTCAACTCCCACATGTCCTCTCATAACACTGCTCTCCTCAAGAGAATGCTACAGTGGCCTGCGTTTCCCTCTCCCAACCATTTTACAAAAGAAAGTGAAGGCAAAGCCCCCCTGGGACCTAAGCTTTCCGTGTGCTTGTCCAGGGGTAAATACCTCTGGGCCACCAAGCAGAGGGACAGGGGCAGTGGAGATTTCAGGAGAGGGAAAGCAAAGCTAAGAAAGCCACAGCCAGCCAGGCTCTTTGTCTTTTCTCTCATTCTTTCTCATTCCCCATGCATGTCTTTTACATTCAGAAGTGAGGTTGCACAGACATGCATTTAATTACATTTATTTTCAGTTTAAAAAAATGAAAATGAAATCAGCTTTTTCCTGAAACAATCAGCTTAATTTGGTCAGCTATTTAGCTCCTTCACTTTATGAACAATCTCTGACCTGAATGAGGCAAACTTGCAACTCTGTGATTTTGAGAAAAAGGTATTTAAAGCCTGATGATAATATTGGTTTTTTTTGTTTTGTTTCATTTTCTTTTAAGATATGGGTTCTTGTGCTCTCACTCACACTGGAGTACAGTGGTGGGATCATAGCTCATTGTAGCCTCAAACTCCTGATCTTAAATGATTCTCCCACTTCAGCCTCCCAAAGTGCTGAGATTACAGGTATGAGCCACTGCACCCAGCCAAAATTGTAAATAAAAATCATAAGAGACCATTGTTTTGGACTAAGTTTCTACACTAGGCCCCAACAGATCAGACTGAAAATCAAAATGGAGTCACCTATGCTAAAGTTCCATGTCACCAAATCCAAACTAAGTTGTTACCTGACATTCCAAGAAATTAGGGGAAAGATGTAACATCCGACTTCCCAAATAGGCCAGTTTAAAACTTTGATCGGCACGAAAATGAACTTCCTTCTGCTTTAATCTTTAGACAAAAGAAGTAGCTGAAGGAATCTGATGTTAATTTATCAGTTATTTTTCTATTTTCTGTCTCTCTGTCCTGACTTACAAGAAAAGCAGCTTTGGAATGACTAATACATTCTTGTTCTTCGCTTCTGCTTTCTTCACCCCTTCTCTGTCTGTAAAGCCAATCCCTTCTGCTCAGCTCATTGGAACACTTATTTCATTTTATGGAATGAGGTGTTGCCCAATTCTAGGATTGTAGTAAAGCCAATTGAGATCTTTAAATTTGTTGTAATTTAATCCTTTGACATTATAAAATAGATTCTTTGTACAACACGTTTACATTGACTTGAAAATGTGTGAAGAAATGCAATGTTTTACAAGTCTTTTAAGGCTTTTGAGAACAAAAAGTTTGAAGACCATTGATCTAAGGAGCTTTACCTAAGGAAAGGTCTACACTGGCTTATGCACATGATATAATGACAAGTACAGACCTTCTTAAGGAAAAGGCGATTTTGAATGCAGATGGATTGTTCCCAACCTGATCCTCAGGAACTATTGTTTATTGCTAGAGAAAAGAGCCCTACAATAGTGCTGGTAAAAAACATGGAGCCACATCACAGACGTCTGTGGGAAATGGTTCAAAGCGGCACAGTTTTAAGGCAGACTAACACAAATGAGGGGTGGAGGCATTACCTGCGTTATGGTGCCCATCTCAAGAGCCACAGGACACAAATATCTGAAACCCCAAGGTAGCCAGAGTAGCCAGAGAGACCACAGAAATTCCAAATCACTTGTCTGACAAACCTTGGGAACTTCTTGCAATAGTTGGGAAGAGTCGGGAGTGGGGTCCAGCTCCCTCTATTTCATTCCAACTGTAGGATCAGCATCTCTTTGCTGTTCTTAAGAGCTCATTGTGTGTGGTCTTGGGAAATGCAGGTAACACTTCATATAAAATGTCTAGAACTCATAAATAGGAAATCCATTTCTTCACTGTCTCGACCTCCAGTCTCCCTTTTTCCCCAATCAAATATATGGGGAAACTGAGGCCCAGCAAATTTGAATTGTCAAAGGTTCTGAGGAAGTGCCTAGTCAAATTCAGAAAGGAACACAGATCTTTCATTTCTGTCTTTGCTCAGCTCTACTCATTGCAAGTCCTGAATTTTAGCCACAGACCAGACACTTCTGCAAATAGACTGTCTCAGAAGGGCATTACTTTGTATTTTTCTCAAGCTGTTTTTTATGTTGTTTGGCTAAGAAACAGACTTGGCTTGACTTTGAGCAGCAACCTGGGTGTGAAGTAGTGACTGTTCCTGACTCACCAGGTGCGTCACTCCACTTGGGCAGCAGTTCACCTACTGACAGGACGAGCCCACTAGGAGATGATGAGCCAGGATTTGTTTGCATGCTGTGTGATCAACAAGGACACAGCCTTAGTATTTTTCCTCTTTCATTCCCAGTGAAGTATCCCTCTCTTTCATAGTGTCACCTATTATAGGGACTTTGGGGATCCGTATGGGTAAAAGAGGCCTTGCTTGCTAAAGGAAAGAAAGTTCTTCACTCTTTATATTGAGAACTTCATTAATGATTTAATTCAAGATGGATAAGAGACTTAAATGCAACCCATGAAACCACAAAAATTCTAGAAGAAAACATAGGAAAAACTCCTCTAGACATTGGCCTATGCAAAGTATTTATGACTAAGACCCCAAAGGCAAATACAGCAACAATAAAAATAAATAAATGAGATTTAATTAAACTAAAAAGCTTCAGCACAGCAAAGGAAATAGTCAACAGAGTAAGTAGACAACCTACAGAATGGGAGAAAATATTTGCAAACTATACATCTGACAAAGGGCTAATATCCAGAATCTACAAATAACTCAAACAAATCAACAAGAAAAAAACAAACAACCCCATTTAAAACAGGGCAAAAGACATGAGCAGAAGTTTTTCAAAAGAAGATAGACAAATGGCCGAGAAACATATGAAAAAATTCTCAACATCACTAATCATCAGGGAAATGTAAATTAAAACCACAATGAGATACCACCTTACCTCTGCCAGAATGGCCATTATTAAAAAGTCAAAAAGCAATAGATGTTGGCATGGGTGCAGAGAGAAAGGAACACTTACACAGTGTTGGTGGGACTGCAAATTAGTACAACTTCTATGGAAAATAGCTTGGAGATTCCTCAAAGAAATAAATGTAGACCTACCATTTGACCCAGTAATCCTTCTACTGGGTATCTACCCAAAGGAAAAGAAGTCATTTTATCAGAAAGACACCTATACTTGAACAAATGTTTATCATAGCACAATTCACAATTGCAAAGATATGGAATCAACCCAAGTGCCCATCAATTCATCAGTAGATAAAGAAAATGTGGCATATATATATATATATATATATATATACACCTCAGCCATAAAAAGGAATGAAATAATGTCTTTTGCAGCAACTTGGATGGAAATTATCCTAAGTGAAATATCTCAAGAATGGAAAAATACCACATGTATTCTTAATAATTGGGAGCTAAACAATGGACATACACAGGAACAAAGAAATATAAAAGACACTGGAAATCAAGAAGAGGAAGGGTGGGGGAGGGGTGAGGAGTAAAAACTTACACATCGGTTACAATGAACACTATTCTGGTGTTGGGCACATTAAACGCCCTGACTCAAGCATTATGCAAGGTATCCACATAACAAAAACATTTGTACCCCCTTAATATTTTGAAATTTTTAAAAAAAGGATTTATAGTCCTGCTTGGCAAAGTATAGATATTAACATGAATTTGATATAGTCACAGGAAAAATTAACTATATAGTCTCCAGCAGAAATTCTTATATAAATCTTAAATATCATACAAAATTTGTATGATATTTAAGCATATCATGCTCTAACACATGCATGTGTTAGAGATTTGTACTTCTTTGTCAAAGACTCCTTTCTATGGGTCCTGAGTTATACCACATTTCTGCAAAGTTCACATTTCTAACCTAAATCAATGTATCATTGCTCCTTTATACACCAGTTTCTTTTGACCTATAGGGTTATAATCACACTGGGTGATTTGACAAGATATTCTGAATCATTTTTGGAACAACCTGTATTTTCTTAAATTGTTTCTTCTGACCCAATCCAGTTCATCAGCACCTTTCATGAGCTAACATAGCTCCGAGTATAACTTAGAAAGGGGATGGCAACCACAGGATGAGGGGCTTCACTCTCACTTCCCCCACATAAGGCAGATGTCGAGATTCAGTCTCAATGCTTCTCAACCTAATACTCCAAGCAACACTGTCCGCTAATTGGAAATTACATCTGAATAGCTAAATTGAAATCTATTTGCAATTCCACAATTAGATTAAATCACTACAAAATATAGGGTTTGTTTGGAGGTTTTGGGGTTGTGTGTTTTTGTTGCTGTTGTTGTTGTTGTTTTCAATAGATGGGATCTCTCTATTTTCCCAGGCTGGCTTTGAACTCCTGGGGCTCGAGCGATCCTCTCACCTCAGCCTCCCGAGTAGCTGGGATTACAGGATTTTGAGTTTTTTGAGCATTCCAGATCTTATTCCTGGCACTTCAGTGACACCTTCCCAATGGCAACATTTTTTAGAAGACTCCAAAATTCCATCTCTCTTTGTTGAACAACACATTAGAATCTACCCTTTCTGAATTTTGACATGTATGAGGAAATATCTTCAGGTGGGAAAGCTAATGGATGGCTTATCTGCTCCTTATTTTCTTTTAATTCTTTGAAATGAGTAGACCTGTAATTTCCCAAATTTTCTACTAAGTTGGCCCTTAGGATTTTAGTTTGATATGAATTTAAGGCAGACATTATATCTGTTCATATTTTATCTGACTTATGCATCCTAAAGGCTCTGAAAAATGGTCACTGCCTAGTTATTATTAAATATTGACAGATTTGAGAACTTTAAGATTATTCACCTGGAAAGGATAAGCTCTATGGAAAAATAATTCCAAATCTTAAACACTTTTTAGGATTTCAGAACCTAACAGAAGAATCTTAGTAACAAAACCAAATGCATCTGTTTCAGTATTTTACCAAGAGTGCTCCTTAGAACGGAAGAACAGATGTTGCCTCTATAAAAGAGATCCTGTAATCAATTAAGTTTGGAAACTCTGAATCCGATGTTTCACTCAAATATTCACAGGGAACATTAGCATGTTAAATGTTGTTTTTAAAAAAAAGTCCTGCAATAAATAGATAGATCTATTCAGTTGTGCCAAAGCCAAACTTTTAGAAAGCACTGAAACTTTGTTTTCTATTCATCTCTTACTAGATGGAACAGCTCTTCTAAAGAACACACTTCAGGAAATCTGAACACGTTTAACCTCTCGCCTCAAGCAGAAACATAAAGTGTGAAAGAAGATGACCATCCTTTACAAAGCATCTTCAGGTTTGAAGAGCCTACCGATTCCCTGCACAACCTCGGTCTAATCCCTGCAGAGTTAAGTTCTTTCTTTGTCTTATCAAACTCTTCCTTGCAATGATCCAATCCTTGCATCTCATGTTTTCTCTCTTATTCTTTCCTTTGTGGATATGGGGAACTCATCAGGTTTCTCTTTATGAAAACCCTCCATAAAGGTTTTTTATAGGAGCAAATATAATAATGTTCCTCCCTAGATTAATTAGTTCCTCATTGCTATTAGGACAATCCAAATTCTAAAGAATAATGTAAGGACCCTGCTTTCCACCTTCATGGTTGGTTTTTATTTTCCTTTTTTTTTTTTTTTAGAGAGAGAGAGAGTGACGGGATCTCTCTCTGTTGCCCAGGCTGACCTCCAACTCCTGGGCTGAAGGGATCCTCCCTCGGCAGCACAGTGGGATTACAGGCCCACGCCAGAGCACCAGCTTCACCTTGGTTCCTTTTGTTGTCCAGCTTGCTCCCTTCTTACCCTCTCTATATCATAATCTGCTTGGGAATCCTCAGACATACTGTTTTTGTCTTACACCTGCTCTCTAAAATGCCTTTCCCTATGTGCCAGGAAAACTCATACCCATCTTCAAGTCTTGGGCCAAACCCCACCTTTTCTGGAAGTTTCCCTGATCACTGGCATCAAAGGATCACCTGCCCTTCTTCCAGACTCCCACAGCATTTGGAATCTATTTCCCTTAGCATACCCCAGTGATTACAGCCATTTATTTCAATATCTAACTCCTATCCCGTAGGGTAAAACCTTACCACAGTACCTGATATATATAATAGTGAGCATGTCATAAACATTTGTTTAAGGAATTAAACAAGCAGACATAAGACTTTGAGGTCAGCTTTTCCTTTTTCAGTAAAGGAATCACTTTCAGTAAAGGTCTTTCCTTATCCTATTTTCTACCCTCTAATCTGTTCCTGTTTTTCCTAGGAAATTCTGGTTTCTTCATATTTCTATTAGAAGGAGGAGCCCAAACCTAGACTCCATGCAATATTTTATGGTATCTGGAGCCTCAAAGAAAGATTCCTGTGGCTGAATCATAATAAAATAATGAATTTTATTTCAAAACTCATATCAAGTTTTGGTATTAATATTTCTTCCAACAAAGATTTTCTTTTAAAAATAAGTAGGAAATTAAAGTTAAAACTTCAGACAAGGGAAGTCACTGTTAGAGTTGGACCCATACTGGTTGCTGTCGCCACCTGGAGCAGCTGTCCCCACCAGTTTTGCACATCATATGGTCAGAGAAGACCTTCAAAGAGTGCCAACCTTCCAACAAACAAATGGTGGATGTTGCATTTATTTGAATCAGGATGTCGCACAAATCCTGGTGACAAGAGAACAATACAAAGGTGAGGATCACCTTCCTGTTCTAAATAAAACCAAGTTCTTTGTGTATGATCAGGTCAACATGAATAAATTCACCAAGATAATTAGAAGATGCTTATAGCTCAATGGTAATCAAGGCTTCTTCCTATGGACACAGCTTGGCGAGGGTTTCCACGGGATGGAGATCCTTGTATATGATAGTATATGCCTCTCAGGAGACATTTGGAATGAAATTGTCAGTGTAAGAATAGAAAAAAAAATGTATTTATTCTAGAATTTTCCAAGCCTTTATCAAGGAAAAAAAGGGATGCTATTGGGATTGATCAGATCATGTAAGCACAGATCATCAAGAGTAGTGTTTTCAGAGTCGTTTTTGTATTTCATGCGGAAAAACTGAGCTCCGAATGAGCATATTCAGCCTTGGAAAACTATATTATCTAACCTAGGCTATCTTGTTTTCAAATTTTATAAGTTTAAAAATAAAATGCTTTGCATTCTAAGTTGCCAGTGAAATAGACCTTCAAATTATTTTAATGCTTTACCCCAATAAGAACTTGCAATTTAAGCAGTTACTTAAAGACATTCAGAAAGACACTCAGTCTTCTCTTAAGGTTCATAGAAGCTGCCACCTTTATATAGAAGGGTTTCTAGTTAACTAGGGAAATCTCCCTAAGGATCTTTAAAGCATAAGTTGTCAAGCATAACCCACCAAAAACACATTTGCCATAATAGCTTGAACAAACAGAGTAAATGAAGGCATATTAGAAAACATCCCTGACTGTGAACTGCTGTTAAAAGTTCCTGATTCCTAATAGAAACACACCAAATTTAGTGCTCTTGCAATATCAGGAAGTTCTTATTTGGTTTGTTCTCTAGACAGTTACACACAGAGAAAAACACCATTGCTCAATAGGAACTTTGAATAATTTATAATTTCAGTCTAGTTTCTTAAAAGGTCCTAGAGAAAAAAAAGGGGCATTTCTTTTATTTTCTCTGACCCAAGAGCTCAAACTAAGTGCCTGCTTTGATAAATAAAGAAGCAGTTGTATCAGTTCCACTTTTTTAGGAGAGTGGTAGAAACTACAGAATACTAAAACTAAATGCATTGAAATTCAGATGCACTACTTTCTACCTCTTAGTGTAAAGTTATAGATGACCCATGTTTTATGTTCAGTGTGTGACTAAAATACATTATTAAAAAGCATTTCATTTATTACTTAGGTCAAACAGCCATCAAAATTCCCCCACTCATGTCAGTTGTGAATAAAACAGCAAAAGGAAACATATACTCTTTTTTTTTAACCTTTTATTTATTTATTTTTATTTTTATTTTTTTGAGACAGAGTCTTACTCCATTGCCTGGGCTAGAGTGCCGTGGCATCAGCCTAGCTCACAGCAACCTCAAGCTCCTGGGCTCAAGCGATCCTTCTGCCTCAGCCTCCCAAATAGCTGGGACTACAGGCATGCGCCACCATGCCTGGCTAATTTTTTCTATTTTTGGTAGAGACGGGGTCTCGTTCTTGCTCGGGCTGGTCTCGAACTCCTGAGCTTAAACCATCCACCTGCTTTGGCCTCCCAAAGTGCTAGGATTACAGGAGTGAGCCACCGCACCCGGCTGGAAACATATACTCTTTATAAATATTAATGTCAAGAGTTAAGCATCTTTCAGGTCCAAACTAGAATAAACTACCAATGTTTCCTACTGCCTACACATGGGGTTCATTACTTACTGTTATATTTTCTTGAGAGTATCACAGAAAGATCCCAGTTATACCACTCTAGACTGTACATGTCTAACAGGTCACAATTTACCCTTGTGTATTTAGATGTGTATGTAATAATTTTTGTATTTCTTAGTGAAAGTTATTTACTATAATGGAGAGGGAAGAACAATATTACTGCATATGAGCCCTTGACTGATCATCAAGGGGATTCTCATCACCTCCTCTCCCCACTGCACACATCTGTCCACACATCTGTCTTCTGATATATATATATATTTTTACATTATGCAAATTCTTAATAAGCCTGTCTTATTTAGATTGTATACATCATCATATATGACATTCTTGTAACTACTGCATGATCAATAAGATTCCTATAAGAAATACTGCTTTTTGAAAAAGCATAAGCCATGCTGAGAGATGACCTATATCCCACATTGGTGGGTAGTGACTTTATTTATGGGATTTTTAAAAGAAATAGATTTTTAATGAACTAAGGTGAATAAAAGCACAACTAAAAGCTGTCAAAAATAAAGTTAGGATTTTGGTGGATGTATAAAATCACAGTATTAGTGATAATTTCTGATTTCTTCCAGAAAATTAATTCTCCTAATAGTAGCATTGCTAAGAATTTTCAAAGATATAAACCAGTTTGACTGGGCCATATATTGTTACTTTATAAATCTCTTTATACATTCTTTTGAATGTTAAAGGACTTCAGGTTCCTTACAACATTTTTAGTACTGTTGGAGTTAGGTATATAACTCATATTTGAACATAAAAGATTAATAACTTAAAGATATTCATATACTTTCTTTAAAGACTAGTGAAAATGATGAGTAAAAATAATGTAAGCCTACTATTTTGGACTGTTATGGAAAATGAGTAAGAAAATATCTCCTTCAGCTATATACAGAACAGTAGAAATCACAAATATAACCATGCACCCAAACATAACACTGCTGCATTTGTCAAAACAATCATTAACAATATTTCTTATATTGTTCCCAGTGGCCAAAATGAGACATTAATAAATCCTTTCAATTATTAGCACTCACTGGAAAAAGTCCATCTTGAGAAAATATGCCAACATAGCAGTTCTGATGACAATGCACAGGCAACAGTTTAAGGTGAGAAATGGCATAGCAACAGCCAGGACTATTGGGTTGCAAGTGATGAAAGGCCAAGTCACCTGGCATTAGAGGGGGGGTAAAAAAAGGAAATAAATTGACTCATCAGTCATGGCTGCACTCAGGAACAATGTCAGTTGCCTAGGCCTAGGCCTCTCTTCCTCTCTCAACTCCTCTTTCCTCTTTGTTGCTTTACTCTGAGGCAGGCTCTCTCCATCAGACAGTTCCAGCAATGCAAGGCATGTATCTTCCAGATTCCCATCCAGCGAACGTCCAAAGACATTGGCCTTCTAATTGGACTAATTTTGGTCACATATCCATCCATTAATATTCATTGTAGTTAAAGGGTACTAGCCCAATAAGGAGGAGGAGTGAATGCTTGACAGCCAGAAACAATAGACTCCTACCACAATAACTGAATAATAAATTTTATATTGCTTTTGAGTTGTGTAAATACCTAGGTTCCCATTTCTTACAAATTGAACATCCTGAATTCATGGAGCTGTCTGCTTATATCATGATGGTTATTCAAGTATTCTCTTTCTGAGAAATCATGCTAGATTTTGAGAGGGTTCTTATTTATCAGCATATTGGATGTTTTACTTGTCTCTATCGTTTAGCTTAAGTCCCAAAGCTGAGAATAGTAAGAGACAATTATCCCCATTTTCTAAAGAGAGGGAATGTTCTTTGAACAGAGCATTCTCAGACCTCCTACATGACTGCAGTCACTGGAGACATGGCGGTTTACTCCAACTTCTCCTCGAGCTGCTGACCAGACGGCTTTCCGCCAGGTCGGACTTGGCTTTCCTTCGTCCACACCCGTTCAGCCATCAAGGAAACAGCCAGCTCACAGCTCCTGCTCCGACATTGCACGATTCAGTCTCTACTTCATTCTAAGTAGACTTTGAAATGTAGACTGGGGCTGCACAGAAGAACAGTATGGCATTTGTCTTCCTGCAGCATAGCATACATGGGCAATAGAACACAAGTGAACAGATACTTTCACTGTTGTGTGATTAATGCTGCAAAGAGAATAGAGGTCCCAGGGTGCTATGTGAGCTTATGGGAGGAACAACTGGCCCAGCCTTGGCAGGCCAAGGAAAGTTGCCTGGAAGAAATGAGGTGTACACTTCCTGGCCTGGAGGATGAGTAGGAATTAACCAAGCTAGGGATTTCTCAGTCAGTGCAAAAGATACATCCTAAGGGCATTAAGGAATAGAAGGGACTCAGAGTGGCTAAAGGGAATGTAAAGCATGACATTTGCTAGGGCCAGATCTTACTTTGTTGTATGGACACACAGAGGGAAGGACTTTGTTCCCCACTATGATTCAGGTCATTGACTTCTCCTGATTGTCTATAAAATGCAGAGGGAGAAAAAAGGATTAATTTTGTTACAGAAAAAAATTTTTTTATATAAAAATCTCAGGAACTGCTACATAGTGACACTTTTCCTATTAGCTCATTTGGAAGAAATGCAAGAAGCAGTGTATTCTTTTGTTTGTACACACATATTCTTAAAAGCTTTCAATTCATTCTAAAGGCCCTATCCTTTCAAAAACTTGAGTTTCATTCTTTATACCATTTTAAACATAATATGGTAAAGAAATGATCAAGATTCTTTGGTATCTTTGAGGATTTTTCTCAACCTGTATTCAACTAGATTTTTTGATGTTCACTCTCAAAGAAATTCAGGCTAATTATAGGATATACCTCTGTTACCATGCCTTTGGGTGAAAGTGCATTACATCGTAAACCTAGTGAGACCAGTAAGAATTGGTGCAACACTAAGAGATGACCTAGAAATTTCTATATACAGTAGTGATAATGTGGTCAATTAATAAAGCTAATTTCTCAATAAGCAATCCAGTACCTGTAAAAATGTATTAGGTTATTACGTATGGAATGTCCAATTTCCTTAAGTACTAAGTCTGAGAGTTAATATCTCTGACATTTCACTTTGACATTTGTTTTTTTGCTTTTTATTGTGACAGTACATCCTCATTCTTTCAAATGCAAGTTTTGGCTTGTGATTATCTTTCAAAGTTTTTTTTAGAGCAATTTTTGTGAAAGCATGGATAAGTCAAAACTTCTTGTTATTTTTGAATATGAGATCTGTTGTGGAACAAATGTAGCACAGACAGCTTGAAATATCAACAAAGTGTTTGGGAAGAATGTGGCTAATGAACACACAGTATATTGATGGTTCGAGAAGTTCCATTCTGGTGATTTTAATGTTAAAAATGAGCCATGTGGGTGATCAGACACCAAGGTAGATAATGATGAGCTCAAAGGTGTAGTGGAAACAAATCCATCTCAACCTATGCGTGAATTAGCATCAAGGTTTGACCTTACTATTCCAACGATATTGGACCATTTGAAACAAATGGGCAAGGTAAAGAAAATGGATAGATTGTTACCATATGAATTAAACAAGTGTCAGAAGAGAAATCATCTCAAACCTTGCCTTGCTTTGCTGTCACAACATAAAGGGAAACCATTTCTAAACCGTATTATTACGTGTGATGAAAAATGTCTTTTGGACAACTGCAAGCATTCAGCACAATGGTTAGATAAAGATGAAGTGACGAAACACAGTCTAAAACCAAATATTCATCAAAAAAATCTAATGGTGGTCCAGCGCTAGTATTATCCACTATAGCTTCATGAAACCTGGTCAATCAATTACAGTTAATGTCTACTGCAGCCAATTGAATGAAATGATGAGGATGCTTGTGATTAAGAAGGGGAAATTGGTCAATAGAGAGAGGACAATACTATTGCAAGAACACGTCACAAAAGGCATTGCTGAAAAACTATAGCAGCTAGACTTGGAAACTCTCTGTCTCTGTCACCCACCATATTCACCAAACCATGCACCAACTGACTACCACTTCTTTCAGGCTTTGGACCACTTCTTTCAAGGAAAAATATTCAATTCTCAACAAGCTGTGGAAAACCTTTCACAATTTCATTGCCACTCACTCTCCAGCCTTCTTTGCTGCTGGCATAAGCAAGCTATCGTTAAGATGGCAAAATTGTGTCAACAGTTTAGGCACATACTTTGATTAATTGTACTGCTTCTTGTTTGAGATATAAACTGAACTTCTGATTTGAAATCAGACATTTCATATTTAATGACCTAATATATAAAGGCCAGGCACAGTGGCTCATGCCTGTAATCCTAGCACTCTGAGAATCTACGGCAGCAGGATTCCTTGAGCTCAGGAGCTTGAGACTAGCCTGAGCAAGAGTGAGACCCTTCTCTGCTAAAAATAGAAAAATTAGCAGGGCATCATGGCACACACCTATAGTCCCAGCTACTCGGGAGGCTGAGGCAGAAGGATCGCTTGAACCCAGGAGTTTGAGGTTGCAGTGAGCTATCATAACACCTCTGCCCTCTAGCTTGGGCAACAGAGCAAGACTCTGTCTCAAAAAAAAAAAAAAAAAGTATACATGAATGTAAAAAGGATTTTCTCTTTGATTTATATTTAACATACAAATTGGATATACATAAATTTATTTCAGAGAGAGTAAAAATAACAAAATTTTTAATCTTAAATCATTTAAGACACTACAAGTTATTGAAGAAAGCATTTTAAAAGTTGACAAGATTCCCTTAATAGCAAAGAAAATGTTAGTACTTTGCAAAGAGAGGAAAATTCTTCCCAAATTTCCTATTCAACTGACATAAAGAAAATCACTTTCGAAAGTTCAATTAGTCTGTTATGTACAAAAACACTAGGCTAGGAACAATGGTTAGATGCAAAATGAATTATGGTCTTTATTCCCATAGAGCTACAAAGCAGAATAGGTTATCCTTTCTATTTCCACAACAGTATGAGTTTTCATGTTCCCACCATAAATGGAATAGAACATTCCTTCAATCTGGACCACTATGAACCTAGGTGAAGGGAAGGTGGGATTGAGAATCCTACATTCCCCTTGGCATATTCAGGACCTCTTTGAAAAAGAAATATAAAATTAGCCAAGAAGATTCAACTTGTTCTAAATCACTCGAGGTGTCTTTACTCCCTCCAATGTGTGATATAGCTCAATACCAACCTCCTTTCTTATTTTCCTACTCCTCTATCACTCGAGCTTCCTCCACCACTTATCTTCATTATTTCTATCTTCCATTCGATAGAAAGAGCCACAAGAGGCACATGTGATCATGACATTCACTCACCCAACACTTCTAAGTGTCTGAGGGCAGAGGAACAACCCACTTAAGCGCCTTGGTTGCTGCTATGTACTCAAAGATTCAAACTCGTCAATTCTTAAATTAGCAAGTATAAAAGTACCCTGGGGTGGATGAATTGTCAAACTAGTGATACAAGTGATTTGTCAGGGTTTAAAGAGATGGAAGAAAAGTTACATATGCTGGAGTAATCGGGGGAAGCCTTCAAATAAACAACTAAACAAGTATTTACTCATAACACTATGTGCAAAGTATATGAATTCTGTGAGGTTAAGTTTTATTGTTCCCGTTTAAAGATAAAAAAAAGAGTCACTAAGAAGACAAGAGATTTGCTTAGTTGAGTAACAGAGCCCAGATTTAGCCCTTAAAGTTTGGCACTCTTCCCATGATGCTAGCCTGCTTCTTGGGAGTGGCGAGGTACTGACAGGATCTCAAAAGACAGGTCAGAGTAAGGTATTGAGAAAAGTGTCAAAGCGGGAGAAGGATGACTCAGGCATGGTGACCCAATAGGGAATCCTGCTAGGATATGTCACCACTATAGATTTTCTTTCACGTTTTTCTCTTTAGTAAGACATTAGTGAAGAGATGACTGGGAGAGAAAAGATTTCACTTGATAATTCTGTCCCCAGGCACCAATTTTGGAGAAGCATGGCAAGGAGGAATTATTCTCCAAGGGTAGGGACCTTTAGACACCAACGTTGTGACTTTCTGTCTTCAGTAGTTAGAATGCCCAGTTCACTAAAATCTTGTAAAATTTCATCAAGTTCTCATTGTACTTCACTCTGGTCTTCTTCAGACTACATTATAGAAGAAGGGAGAACTGATGTTACAACCCAACTGCTCTGTTTTTGTTTTTGTTTTTTTTTTCCTGGTTTTTTCTTTAGAGTAGTCTCTTAACTTTCTATGTTAAATGAGCAGTTTACACTAGCAACAGTTGGTTAGCTGGTCCAGTTGAACTATATAACTTTCATTCACCAGGTATCAAGTTTTAGATGTGATCACGATAGATTTTTCTGGATTGAACTGTATAGATTGTGCTATATATTACCACACTTTCATTCATACATTTGATTTTAGTGACTACATAAAAAATTCATCTTAGTATAAAGGCTGCTTATTCCATGTCTTGCTTTCTCACCAATCAAGTTGATTTGGGAGGGGTGGGGAAGGAGCGGAGATGAAGGCTTTCAGAAAGACTAGGCTGCCCATTAGAGTTCGAGAGCTGAGTATAACATGTCCAAAGAGGTAGCAGGCTTGAAGGCTATACAATGTCAGAGGAAGAATGTTTGAATGACATGAGAAGTTTTAATTCCTAAGAACTGTTGAAAGAGAGAGAAACTATTAGGGAATCCTGGTTGTTAGAAGAGGGTGCTAGAGTTGGTCTCAAAAACTTTAGCAGTGATGACTTCAGAAAACCAGCAAAACGTCATTACTAAAACAGTCTGCTTGGATAATGTAATAGCCAGAAAGGATAATTCAACACTAAATTATTCTGAAGTATGTATTTGAAGAATTTTATAATCTTGGGGGGGGGGGTTGTTTGTTTGTCTGTTTAAGTAACCTGAATAGTTTACCTTACTCTGATGAAAAGTGTCTATGGAAGCCTTACCAGAATAGAAGATTCTCTCTGAAAGGGAATACTTATTAAGAAAATAATTTTTTAGAGAGGCAACAAGTTCTCAATTTGTTATACATTGCAATATATAATAATTTCCAATGACCTACTTTAGTGGAAGTGAGTATGGAAGTTTTAAGATTTTTCCCAGAGGCTTCTTGTGCCTTTTATGACACTACCATTTTCTTGTTTCTGCTCTTAAGACTCCATTAATGTATCCTAAAAATACTTTCAAGTGCCAAAAGGAAAGATAAGAAAGAAATTGAGAGAATAGCATCACTGACTGCAAGGATGAGAGGAATATATGAAACAGACAAGTCCATCACTCTGAGTACAGGAGAAACTAGAGAGCTGAAGGAGGCAAATCATTGTGTTGCTAAGCCATAGCTTGGCAACAGTTTTCATTAGGCAAAGGATATCCAGAAAATGGAGACTGTTGATCAAAAATAATGTAATGTCTTTTACTGGATTAAAATTTCCAAAAAAAAAAATTTTTTTTAAAAAGTATTATGGCATAGAAGTTTTAAAACGTAAACAAGATTCCATCTTAAAATTAATGTTAAGACTTGTAAATCGGATTGCTGAGTAGTAATATTTAATTAAATCTACTTATATTAATAATTAGCATGGTTAATAAATAAGAGAGATGACTAATACTTGGGGAGGAATGGAGCATGTTCATATGCCTAGAAAGGGCTTTGTTTTTTATCTGCAATAGTCTTCAAACTTCAGTGTGAGTACAAGTTGCTAGGATGCTTATCAAAATAAGGTTTCTCAATTTTGGCAGTTTTGAAATTTCAGATAGGATCATTTTTTGTTGCAGGAGACTGTCCTGTGCCTTGTAAGACATTTAGCAGCATTCCAGGCCCACTAGACCCTGCAGTACCTCTCCCCTAGTCGTGCTTCCAGGTATTGCCAAATGCCCCTTAGGCGCAAAATCACTCCCCTCCTTTGAAAATTACTAGTCTAGGGTAAAGCTCAGATCTCCATTTCTAGTAAGAATACCCAGGTGCTTCTAACAAATATGGTCAGTTGACCACATTTGAGAAACACTGAACTAAAGTGTTATGAGTTGAACTGCGTTTCCCCCAAATTTGTATGTTAAAGTCCTAGTACCTCAAAATCTAACCTCATTTGGGAACAGAGTAGTTACGGATTTAGTAAAGACGAGGTCATACTGGAGTAGGATGGGCCCTAATCCAACATGACTGGTGTCCATCTAAAAAGGGAAAATCGGGACAACAGACACACAGGGAGAATATAATGTAAAGATTGGAGTGATGCTGCCACAAGGCAAGGTACTACTGGACAGATGTTGGGACAGTGTTCTGGAACAGAGCCTTCCCTAGAGCCTTCAGAGTGAGCACAGCCCTGCCAACACCTTGATCTCAGACTTCTAGGCCCCAGAACTGTGAGACAGTAATTTCTGTTCTTTAAGCCACTCAGTTTGTGGTACTTTGTTAGAGTAGCCCTAGCAAACTGATACATCAAGAATAAACAAAGGAACAAACAAGTCAGAGTTTAGGATGGGGACAACATTTGAAGGAGGATCAGGAAGAAAAATGAAAAGATGGCAGATTGGCACCAATTCCTAATTTATCTTTCTCAGAGCCTGACACAAAATAGATACTCAAGAAATTGATATTTTTTTCATTAAGTACTCTCCAAATATATCTTGTCTAATTTAAGTCCAGTAGTCCCCCCTCTTATCTTCAGGGGGATAAGTTCCAAGACCCCCAGTAGATGCCTGAAACCTTGGATAGTACTGAACCCTACATACATTATGTTTTTCCTATATGTATGTACCTATGATATAGTTTAATTTATAAATTAGGCACAGTAAGAGGTTAACAACAATAATAAAACAGAGCAATTATAATAATATACTATAATAAAAATTATGAGTGTGTCGCTCTCTCAGAACATCTTATTGTACTATACCTTTCTTATGATGTATAAGATGAGAAAATGCCTATGTGATGAAATGAAGTGAGGTAAATGACCTAGGTATTGTGACATAAATGGAAAATTCCAGAAATAAGTAATTCATAAGTTTTAAATTTTCATCTGGTTCTGAGTAGCACAGTCACATTCCATCCCTGCCCAACTGCCTTTCATCAGCAGCTGCCTCAGATCAGCTATTACAGTGTGGCAGTGCTTATGTTCAAGTAACCCTTATTTTATTTAGTAATCCCCAATGTGTAAGAGTAGTGAGGTAATATTTCAGACCTTGGTTGACCAAGGTAACTGAAACCTCAGGAAGTGAACCCTTGGGTAAGGGGGCACTACTATATTACTATAAGGGCAAAATCTTATAATTTATTACTTTAAAAGGTTGAAATTACCCATCATGTTCCATTTTCAAGCTTTAGCTGGTATTATTAATATATAATTGGATAGATTGAGTTGCCTGGAAGACAAATGGAATGCATAAATTATGCCATTATTCATAGAAGGTAATATATAAATATGAAATTCCATATAAAGCAAGAATGCACTGTGATCACACTGTGGCTTTAAGAAAAGTGTTGACTGTTTCAGGTCACAAAGGCACTATTTAGAGTACAGCAAGTGAGACTATGTGTCCAGCAGGCCACACAGTCACATGCCTACCCAAAGTGGGCAATTCATACACTCTCACTGGAAGAATTAAAAGAACTTGAAAGGCATGTACCCTAATAGTTCCATTTGTAATAAAAGTGAACACTGTTGTCAATTATTATCAGCAAGACAAAAACAAGAGCTCAGTGGCAAATATTAGCCTTTTTCTCCTTGAGAAAGATAGAAAAATCATACTCCTGGACATCTTAGTTCCTGTTTCCTCCTACAATTGAAGGGAAAAAAAAACCCCACAAGTGTTCTTGTCTCAAGATTTTAGAATAAAAAGTTGTAAAGCTTCTATTGTAAATGAAGGCCCCTTTCCCCCAATTTATTTTCCCTGCTCCTGTAAGGATAAACTAGGTAATGACAAAGAATGGTAGGAAGTATTGACAAAGAGCTCCTAGAAATGTCTACAAATTAAGCTGAGTGATCAAACACAAACACGGTTAGGCCTAGACCGCGTAAGTGCCCGCCACAAATCAGGATAAGCTAACAGAACATTAACTTGGGAGCCTTTGCCAAACTCTAATTTGGATATAATTTTACCTCACTAAATCCCTCACCTTCAGTCAAGGAAATTTTCCCTCGTGCCCTTCAGAGTCACATGAAGCTGCTGCCAGATCCTAGCTAAAATTATGTTTCACTGTTAACAGATTTGACTCCTGGGGGACAAGGTGGTGGCGGTGGATAATTAGGGTTTGGCACCTGTTCTAAAAGGCCCCAGGAGGTTAGGGTAGGGACTACCAATTCTCAAGGCTATTTTCTTTTTCCGAAAGAGGCCAAGACCAGTAAAGAACTGACTCAGTGTCCCTGAGAGGAAGAGCTGCAGCCAGACAAAATAGAAATCTGGGTGATGAAAAGTAGAAGTAAATAGGTTTTTATGGCTACACTGTTAGTATTGTGCCTTCTCCAACTTCTCCAGCTGTTTCTTCCCCACGTTACTGAATCTTCCCACCCAAATCAGGCCAAACGAGGGGTTAGCTGCACAACCCCTTCCCACTGAGCGCCTCTCTTCTTCCTTACAATCTCCACGTCTCCTCCTTGCACGGGCACACCCCCACCCCAAAGGTAAGGGCCGGTGCCCAATACAGACTCTAAGGTCCACCGCGGGCGGCTCCAGTCTAGGGTAGTTGCCCAGAAGAAAGTCTGACGCCGAGAAATCTAATCTCCCGGGTCTGATCTCCGCAGCTATTGTGCCTCCAGGGGAAGGCAGAACAGGTGAGGGCGGCTGGAGGGAACCAGTTCCGCGGCAGTGGGAGAGGGCGAAGCGAGGGTACCGGGCGAGGGAGGGAGGGAACCGCGCGCGATAAGCAAAAGGGGCGCCACCGAAGCGCCGCCTCCCTCCCGGATCACCTTGCGCTGACCTAGTAGAACTGCGATGGGAGGAACTGGCGCCAGCGGAGACGGGCGGGGCGGGCGGTGGGCGGGGCCTCCGGCGGGGCGGGGCCTGGCGCTGGGTTTTTCTGGCGCTCGCCTGTGATTTGCCGAGGGCTTCGAGCCGGAAGCGGTTGGGAGGTGTTGGCGGCAGCGGCGGCGCACGTGGTGACGTGCGAGGGGGTGCGGCGCGAGCGGTCGCGGCGGCGGCGGCGGCAGTGTCTCCCGGTCGCGCGTGGAGGTCGGTCGCTCGGAGCTGCTGGGCGCAGTTTCTCCGTCTGCGGCTTCGGCGCAGCCGTGCCGGCGAGCGAGCGAGCGAGCGAGTTCCCGCGAGTCCTCGGTGGCGCCCCCTCCTCGCAGCCGCCTCTGACTGGCCGCTCGTCCTCCCGCCCGACCGCCTACTCCCTCCGTCGCCTCGAGGCGCTTTCCGTTGGGCCGATCCCGCCCGCTTCCTCCTGCTCCCCATCGAAGCGCTAGAGATGAATTTTTCCGTCTCTTCAGAGATGAACCAGGTAATACGCGCCGGTTCTGCACACGGCGGACGCGGGAGAGGGCGCAGGCGGCGGGGAAAGGGCGGGGGGCGCGGAGCGGCGCCCCGGTCCCCCGGGAGGACGCCCCGAGCGGCGGCCGCTCTGGGGGACGGCCAGCTGGCGCCGCGCTGGGCCGGCGCTCGGCCGCTGCCATGGTTGCCGAGCCGCGTTGGCGGCCGCGGGCGGTGCCGGCCGCCTCGGGGAGCGCGGAGGCTCAGGTCCCAGGTCCCTCTTTCTCGCCGGGGCGGGGGGGACAGGGTGGGGGGAACGCGAGGTTTTTGCTCCCTCCGGGGGTCGTTGGGGGCCTGGGTCCGGGCGCCGCCGGCGCGGGACTCTCCGTTCTCGCTGTCAGAACGGACGCCTCGCACTGGCTCTGCCTGGCATCGGGAATCCCCTGCGGGAGGCCGCCGGGGCCTCGGCGCCTGTGGGCGGGCGGCCAGCCCCGGGCCGGGAGTGGGCTGGCACCGGGTCCCCGTCGCCGTGGGCCGCGGGGTCCTTTGTTCCCGCTCCACGTTGCCCGCTTTTCTTGCCAAGCGCGGGGAGAAGGGGGCGGGAGGAGGGAGGGAGCGGCTGCCCTGACGCGTCGGCGCTGAATGACTGCGGGGCCGGCCAATCCGGGCGGGGGTGTGCGGGCGCGGGGCGCCTGGCCGCCAGCCTCCGAAATGGGCGCCGGCCTGGCCGCGCGAGGAGGAAGGCCTGGGGCTGCAGCGCGGGCCACTCTTCGGCGCTCTTTTTTATGAAAGAAGTAGTGGCGACGTTTGCTCTTTTTCCGTACTTCCCCCTTTTTTGCTAAGAGACTCTGGTCTTGAAGATCGGAAGGTATCAGTATCAGATTAGGGTTGAACGTAGGGGAACTTGAACCACTACTTCAGAACTACATTTGCCTTTCCCCCCAGTACGTAGTAGACAAATCTGTTGGTTTGAGACAGCTGACATTTCAAACCAAGAGAAATCACATGGCCCACAGGACGCATTTTTGTTTCCTAATGTCTAATGATGACGAGTTAGAACTTTAAGCTGTTCTTTGAGTTCTCATGTGTTGCAATTGCCTGTATAGTAATAAATGACAACTCTGGAAGTTTGGTACTATTAACAGTTGAACAAGTACAGCATACCATCATGACATATTTTCTCTTAATTCTTACACCAGCAGTTGCTTTAGGAATAACAAATATTGATGAATACTTTTAGGCAGAATCCTGCTGAAACATGTGTCTTAAAGATGCTGAAGGAGCAGTTGTATTTGTAAGTCTGGACATGAGGTAAACTGACTAGAATTGGATTGAGACTAATATCATTTATTGCCAGCAGGCAGGCTACTTACCTATCAAAATTTGGTAGGTGAGGGTAAACAGGACTTGAACCACTAACCAGAGAAAGACCCGGAATGGTTTTCCTCTATTTTCCTAATAGATGAAACTTCTAAATAATTAATAGATACTGATTTCTATAGCCATTGTCTTAATTTATAATTCTTTATTTCTGACTTTTCCCTCCATGACAAAGCACTTCAAATTTTAGTCTTAGTTCTAAATTAGTGTCTTTTGGCTACTTGCTTTTGGAAGGTGGGGTTTTGCTTTTCTTGCCTGAAGGATATGTTAGATGGCAGTCGAGTGTGTGGTTTTGAAAATAAGTTTTTTAATTTAAGTCTTTGTTATTAGAGAGGGCTAAAGTGCAGTAGTATCACCATAGCTCACTCACTACAACCTAAAACTCTTGGACTCAATCCTTTTACCTCAGCCTACTGAGTAGCTGGGACTACAAGTGCTCCCCACCACACCCAGCTAACTTTTTACTTTTTGTAGAGACAGGGTCTCACTGTTGCCCAGGCTGGTCTTTAACTACTGACCTTAAGCAATCCTCCTAAAGTGCTAGAATTACAGGCCTGAGCCACTATGCCTGGCCCTATTAGGCTCTATCTTAATCATTGATAATAAGGTGAAGTATCCTAAAAAATAACTTCCTTGACTTTTTTAGCAGTATCATTGTATAGTTAAATCCTGCAAGTAGGAATTCTTACAAGTTAAGGGTCCTCCCACCATGTGCTCTGTTAGAGTGTAATTGAGGTATTATGAATAAGGAAGTGATTTCTGGGTATTTGTTAGAACCACAAAAAAAATACATGCTTATCTTATAAACTGAAGTTAACACCTTGGTGACTGTTTCTAAACCTGTACCTAGATCAGTACTTTTACACTTTTAATATCAACCTGAATGCCTAACAGGTACCTCAGCATTAGACCATCCCAAACCAAACTCTTCCTTTCTTTCTCCATGCAGCAAACTAAAAACGACTCTGTGTTATGCTTCTTGGAATTCTTAATTATAATATATATTTGAATAATGATGCCACATCCAAGCTAAAATATCTAAAGTCTCTACTGCCTTAGTTAAGGACTAAGCATGGGTGTACAGAATCTTTATGTAACTGTACTATTTCCTGTTACCCATCCCCCACATATCTGTTTCAATGCCCTATGCTTCCTTACTAACTCCTTCATCTGTTCTCCATTCTCAACACTGTTTAAACCTTGGAATTAGTCTCTCTTACTTCCTCTCCCACTGTTTACCATATGCATCCTACAACTCTACAAATTTACAATCTATTAAAATGAAATAGCTGCAAGTTTCTGGAATATATTTGCTGTCATACCTTTTTTTCCCTTTTGTTCAAGCTGTTTTCACTGGTTTATCTGTCTTCCTGTCCAGCCTGTGAAGTGGTTAAGGATAGGGAATTGAGTTAACTCCATTGTGTTATGAGCATTCCATTTCACTTTGTGCCTGCCATATGTTTGGTGCCCAGATGTTTGTTTTGTAATGAAAGAATTACAGAACTCTGAGGTTAAAAGCATGGAGCAAATGAGTGAGTTTTGATATAGATGGATAGTAATAGTGGTTTTTAGAGGGCTCATTGGGAACCTGAAACTTCTGATTTTAAAAAGGTCTGTTGATTTACTTTGTATTATAAAGTCTCTCCTTTTAAAATGGAGTTGATTGCTACTTTGTGGGAATCGACTGCCCTCAAAAGATTGCCTTTACACTAATTTGCCTTGAAGTTTTAAGGATGCTTTGAAAGTTTGATTATAGTGTTTTATCTTGCTCTTAAGAAAAGCCAGAGAATTTTGGGAGAGTCCATATTATGCCTACCTTTTTTATAACTCCTGTTTATAAGACCTGTTGAATGTATTTCACTTAAGCTAATCTTTCTGGGCTATGGTAATTTGTGAACTGCTGGGTGTTAAGCAGTTTAATTACTCATTTATGAATCTTCTATATTCTTTTTTCTTGTACTAGCCATACAGAGGAACTGAAATATATTGTATTTATCAGAATATATTGTATTTGATCCCAGTTTTAATCTTAAAAGTGGATTAATTGGAAGTATATTTTAAATATCAAAGAAAATTCTAAGTTTTATACTTTTATGTGACTCTAGGATGTTTGGGCTTTTTGGTTTGGATTTTCAAGGAAAAACATTCTCCCCATTTTTTTATTCCACTAGTTATTGTGCTTGAATTTCATAAACCACATACCACATAAGATCTTCCATGAATTTCCGGGGTAGTTTTAAAACTCTTGATTTGCCCAAGCTTACTTTAATGAAAGTGACTGTGAACTTTCAAAAACATGGTTTTACAGGTAGAAGTTGATCTGACCTCTGCCAAACTTGGGGGGAGGTTGGGAGGAAGGACATAGTTTATGAGAGCAGTAATTGAATAAAGTAAGTTTGTATTAACTTAAATGTCATCTGGACTTGGGCTGGCTTTTAAAAATCAAGCAGTGTTGTACTGATCAGTAGATATTAACAAGATTAGATGAGGTTCATATTCAGACCTTGATGAACTAAAAATCAAGTACTAAATGTAGTAGGACTCACTCTATGCCAAGTTCCTCCAAAAATTCTCCAATGTGTTCTCCCAAAGGACATGGAAGAAGTTGTTTTGTTCTGTTTTATTAAGAGAGAGTCATGCTCTGCCCATGCTGGAGTGCAGAGGCTCCATCATAGCTCACTGCGGGTTCAAATGCCTGGGCTCAAGCTAGCCTCCTGCCTCAGACTCCTGAGTAGCTGGGACTACAGGCTTGTGGCTGGATAATTTTTTGGTTTCTTTAGGATAGTGTGTTATCTCTGTGAATAAAGAATTGTATGTATTTGGGAGAATATTTGTTTTCTAATTTCTTAGGAAAAGCTTAATAAACCAACCTAGATAAAAATGTAGAGCCAAGGAAATCAGTATTACATAACAGTTTGATATAGTTTTGATGCAGAGGTAAGCCTTCACAACAATCCCAAGCTAAGCTGTAATACTTGGGTTTCCTTGAAATGAAACCTAAGTTATGGAGACATACATGAGGTCCAGCTCTTACAGATTGTCGATATGCTAAACTTGACACAGTTGGTCTATTGCATTGGTATTGGACCAACTTGCAGTGGAGCCTGTGGTAAGTGATTATTTACTTTGACATAATTGTTAGGTTTAGAATTGTGGGTTTGACTGATGCATGAGGCAAATCCAAGTCCTTTTAAGATATTCCTAAAAATTGATATATTTGCACATATTTCAAATAATTTCTTAGTTCTGGTTTCCAGAATTAACACTGATGTAATAGCGGTTCAGGTGATGAAAAAATAAGTGCCATCTGAATTTGACACTAGTAATTGATGACATGTGAAAATGAAGGGGGAAAGAATAGGTAGGAGTACTGATTACCTTGTTAGATATGAACCAGAAATTCCATTGGTATTTATTACTTTGTATGAAAAAAATGACCAGGTATCAGTATATTCCCTTTTGTTTGTTTAGTTTGTTTCAACAAATTACTCATCTTTATGTTCAAGTTCCTAGGCTAGCCCTGGTAGAGGGGAGATGGGTTTGGATACAAAAGATGAACAAAACAAAGGTTTTGCCTTCACAGTGGTCTGAAACCAAGGAAGATAAACAGGTACATAGACGTATTAGCTCAGAATAGACCAGCTGGAAGATCATATATACCTTTCAGAGAGAATTCTGGGTGCGGAGGATGAGACTCTGCTTCCCAACTGGGAGGATTTGGCAAGAGGCTTTATGACTGTAAGATTTCATCTGGCAGAGGTTGGGTTAAAGGAATTCAAGGTAGAGAGAACAATTAGAACAAAGTTACAGAGGCTGGGAATCGCAGAGCACATTTTGAGGAATAGTATCTCTGGTTTGTAACATTATATACGAGTTTGGGAATTAATGCCCAAAGGTTGCTTGCTGGCTCCTAAAAACAGATCATATGTTTATGTATTAGTTGGAATCTAATAGTAAAGAATATTGAGTTAACCAATATTTACATTTGTTCTGTGATTCTTGTGCTTTTATACTCCACTTAAAACAGTAAGTCGTTAGCTCCTGTCCTCTGGGTAAGGTTTGTTTATTTATGTTTTTTAAGATCACCTAGGTAGTCAAGTTAAAAATATTTATGTATAATTGCATTTGTGTTCTTTTTTTATGTAGTGTGAATATTTTTGCCATTTACCTCAAAATCAAAGATCAGGACTTATTTTGCATGATCTACTCTACCTAGATCAATAAAAGTCTTTGATCATTCTGAATGTCTAACTTAAATTTGTCATTGTTACAGATTATGATGTACCGTTATCACAGAAGAAATTTGTGTCTATAGCTTTTAAGGACTTGATTACATCATTTCAAGCCTGATAGTTTTGGAATCACAATTAGAGCTTAAGACACGTCTGCCTTTACTCCAACCACCTGTCTTCATACCTCGACAACGTGCTGCGTTTTAACACTCCTTTGTCTTTCGATTAAGAGTTCTCAGAAATAAAAATTTTAAAAAAAGTTCTCAGAAATTTATTTATCACCAATATAATAGGTAAGTGAATATTCAGTGCCCAGGCCAGCGTTAAGATACATTGTTTTTCTGAAGACTGTGCAGAGTATATTAATAGTCTTTCATAATTTTTAAAAAGGTAGAGAAAACAATAATAACTTGAATATGAATGTGGAAAATGTTTTCATAGTTCACCTTTCTATAGTTTGACTTGAAATAAATCAGTTACTTCAAACTGAAATATATTGCTGCTTTTTAGTGATGTATTTTGTATAGTTATTAGTCAATTGTTTAGAAGTTACTATTTAAAGAAGTTACTATTATGTAATCTTAAGTTATTTAAAATATATGAAACTTATAAAAGGAACAGACTGTAAGTTTATCTTCTTAAATTTTTCTACCTTACATATTTCAAAACATTTATAAAAATCATTTGGCAGATACAATGAGGAGACGTATTTTAAGTAGTGTATGTTTTAGGCAAAGGAAGAATCAGGCAATTTTCCACATCTAAATCTTGATAATATATAATTTTGAAGAATAGAGTCAAATGGTGGGGGCCCTTTAAGGAAACCGAACAAGGGAAGGATTGGAATAAATAACAGTTTTTCTCATTTGTGAGTAAAGGAAACAGGAGCCCAAATCCAAGGAAACCTGTAAGTGATGGCTATTTCACATCCTCTTAGGCTTTTAGGTTGCTCATTATATGGGTATGGGTAGGACAGAGTTTCATTTGCTTCCCTTCAGAATGAATGTGCTAATAGGCATGGAAACCTGGCCAAAATTGTTGAGATACCGCTACTAAATGAATCCTTGAAAAGACTGAAGACCAAAGTGTAGGGGTACAAAGACTTGGACATTCAACACCTATGCTGTTTTAGCTAGGGTTTAGTGTGATAACAGCTTTTGTTTTTTTGGTAAAAACAGAATCTTGCCGTGTTGCCCAGGCTGGTCTCAAACTCCTAGCCTCAAGGCTAAAATTTTTATATGTTATTATTTATAGGTTGGAATTTGAGAATAAAGATATTGTATTACTCTTTATATTTTAAAAACTACGATTTGCAAGTAAAACAACTCAGTTCTTTTTCTGCTATTTAGCCACATTTATAAGGAAAAATGATTCCTAACGGATATTTGATGTTTGAAGATGAAAATTTTATTGAGTCTTCTGTTGCCAAATTAAATGCCTTGAGGAAAAGTGGACAGTTCTGTGATGTTCGACTTCAGGTATTTAAAACTTAATTGGAAACTTATAGAATTGATCTTTTGTTACTTAAAGCCATAAGTTCTTAGACTTGCTTGTTTTCTTTTTCATTGGCATTTAATGAAATGACTTTTTGAAAAGAATGCTTTACCTAGAAATGTAAGATAAAGGAGTCCAATGTAGTAATTAGCTAGAGAAATACATAATCCACTTCTCATCTTAATTCTTTATAATTTCAGGTCTGTGGCCATGAGATGTTAGCACACAGAGCGGTATTGGCTTGCTGCAGTCCCTATTTATTTGAAATATTTAATAGTGATAGTGATCCTCATGGAGTTTCTCATGTTAAATTTGATGATCTCAATCCAGAAGCTGTTGAAGTCTTGTTGAATTATGCCTACACTGCTCAGTAAGTACTTTGAAGTAAACACTATAATTAGGGAACATCATTAGAAAATTCCAAGTCTCTCTAAATACATTTATATTGAGTATCTGTGTTTTAAGGCTTTGGTATCATAAATAATATAGAAATTTTTTTAATAGGTTGAAAGCTGATAAGGAGTTAGTAAAAGATGTTTATTCTGCAGCAAAGAAGCTGAAGATGGACCGAGTAAAGCAGGTAGAGTATTAGAAGTAATATTCAAGGATTTATTAATACTTACATGATCAGAATGCAGAATTTGTCACAAAACATTTTGTTAATCTCAAGAACTTGAAAATGCACCCTTTTTTTCCCCTCAGAGAATTAAATATGCTATTTTAACACTTTGTCTATAAGGTACCAAGATCACACTACCTCTCAGATAACTTGAGCCAAGTCTCACTCTTTCAGCAGTCTTCTCTGGACGGGTGGCTGTATCAGTCTCTGATAGCATGAATTAAAATATTCATTTGTTCTGTGAAGAGGGACTTCAGTGAAAAAAACAGTAGACATTTTTTTTTAATTCATCTGTTTTTATCAAGAGTAAATAACATAAGTTATATCCTCAATTCTTTGGTCTCTTACATTCCCTGGCTTCCTCTTTAAAGTATTCCTTGTAGAATTTAATGCCAGTGAGAAGTACTTAATAATTCATAGGAAAAGGGCATTTAATCTTTGAATGTTGGGGGGGGTCAGTAAATTGTAGGCCACGGCCAGCTTGCCTATTCCTGTAAAGTTTTATTGGAACACAGCCATGTGTATTCATTCACATATGATCTGGCTGCTTTCCAGCTATGGTGACAGAATTGAGTAGTCGTGACAGACAATATGTCCCACAAGCCTAAAATACTTAGTATTTGGCCCTTAAGAAAAAGTTTAATTTACTGGCCCTTCCTCTAATACCACTCCTCTGCTTAAAAATCATTTTTTGATTTACAGCACATATCCCTGAGTTTAGCATTCCAGGTTCTCCTTAATGTAGTTTCATTTTCAAATTTTTTTCCTAGTTGTCTTATCTTTTCTCCAGCCAAAGTAAATTGTTTGCAGCATCTTTCCTACTTCCTATCTGCATTCCACATCAACACCACCTCTCCTCTAGAGCCCAGTCCAGATTCTGCCTTTCATGAAGCCTTACCGAATTATTCTGATAATTAAAAATACTTATCCGAACCTATATAGCATTTCAGTTTGTTGGATCGCTCCTTAAACAACTTACACATTTATGCAGCATTCTTTGATATTTATCATTATATGTTTGTTGTTCCCACTATTAAATTTGTTGTATTAAGACAATGATTTTTGATTCATTTTTATATCTTCACATGGTATTTACACTTTGAACATTAAATATTTGTTGATTAGAATAGATGTAATTGTTGGCACACATATATTCCTTTCCCAAGGTTTGTGGCGATTATTTACTATCTAGAATGGATGTTACCAGCTGCATCTCTTACCGAAATTTTGCAAGTTGTATGGGAGACTCCCGTTTGTTGAATAAGGTTGATGCTTATATTCAGGAGCATTTGTTACAAATTTCAGAAGAGGAGGAGTTTCTTAAGCTTCCCAGGCTAAAGGTAAGGAGGAAAATCTATGAACAGATTTAATACTATCTAGTTTAAATCTCTGTCCATGTTTCAAGCAAGTGAGTAATGGTTATAAAAACAATAATACGATGAAATTATATTGTTATTGTTAGCACGTAATGGGTTTTTGCCTACCAGTTTGTTTATTTTCTTTGTTTTTGGTTACTGATTTCCTTATAAATTAGAGTAAATGTATGGAATGCAATTGGGCATCTACGATGACTTTATTGTGAAATTGAGAAGTAAGCTGAGAATTAAAAACTCAACACTGATGTGTGTGTCATTGTTTTTTTTCCAACTCAGTTGGAGGTAATGCTTGAAGATAATGTTTGCTTACCCAGCAATGGCAAATTGTATACAAAGGTAATCAACTGGGTGCAGCGTAGCATCTGGGAGAATGGAGACAGTCTGGAAGAGCTGATGGAAGAGGTTAGTTTTAGAGTAAATGGGATTCAACAATTCTTAAAAATTACTTTGCTATAACATAAAGGATTCCCTTTCACTTTTATTTGATAACCATGACCCTAAAGAATTTAAATTTTGCTATAGGTACCCCTAAGCTGAGAAACAGGGGGGGTGTCCAGGTGAGCTGAATGAACTGTTCAGTTTGGTCTTCTGCTTTTCTTTTTTTGTTTCTTTGCTTATTATGTGCTGTTAACTTTCTTTAAAGTAGCATGTAATTTGCTGTAGAAATGGGAGGTGATACTGAGATTTTCTGTAGATTCTTAATTTTTCTTCACAGGTTTTTGCTTTAAATATGACAAGTAGGTAAAAGCTTCTAATGGTTGTTCCTCCCCATTGATTTATCTCCCCATAGGTTTATTAACAAAACTAGGATACCCAAGACTGAAGAAACAAGAAGAAACTTCAAGTGTATTGACACGTAAAGAAGCAGCAGTCCTGCCCCAGTTCTCCTAAGAAAAATCCGCTGTGGGCAGAGAACGATGATGATTTAATGGTGTTTACTCCTTTACAGGATTCTCATCTTTAAAGCTTTGTGTTTTTCAATGGTGTTGTTCATACATACAGTCACTCACTTAACTTGAGCTATTTTTTAAAATACATAAGAAAAACAAAGTTAATGGAGAAATGGTAGAAGTTAAAAATATGCATGTGGAGCAGTAGAATAACCTTGAGTTTATCACTCCACTTAAGCCTTTCGGAGTCCCTAAAGCAGGTGTCCTCAAACTGTTGCCTGCGGGCCACATGCGGGTGTTTTTGCCCATTTGTTTTTTTACTTCAAAATAAGATATGTGCAGCGTGCATAGGAATTTGTTCATAGTTTTTTTTTTTTAACTATAGTCTGGCCCTCCAGTGGTCTGAGGGACAGTGAACTAGCCCCCTGTTTAAAAAGTTTGAGGACCCCTGCCCTAAAGGCTTACCAAATCTGTTAGGCCTGGAAAAATAGTCATCCTTATGTTCTAAAAGGTCTAACAGATCTTTAAATTCTATATGATTTCCCACTTGAAAATCAGATGCATTCGCTATGTATTTGCATCTGTCAAGGGAGATAGCTCTGCAGCTTACTTGGATTTTTGCATTTGTTTTTTCTTTATGTTTTTCTTGACATTGCCTACAGGAGGGAAATGTTTATGCAAATCAGGCCATTTATCTTCAGAGGTGTAAACTATATTCAGTATTTTATTGTAAATATGTATATTCTTTAAGAGTCTATATATTGTACTAGTGCCTTTTTTCTTAGTGCTATATAATAGAAGCTATGAACAAAGTGAAGATTTCTTTCAAGCCAATCAAGCCAAGGACTCTTCGGCCAGTAGTGGAAGATTATGTATTTGATTTTGGTTTTTGGATTTTGGTTTTTAAATTTTTACTACCATGACATGTATTTTTCTTTACTTCGGGATCCTGCCAGAGTAACATGTCAAGAAGCTCAAGAAGCACACTGGAGGTTACCTTGAGGCGTTTGTGTAATCTGCATACTAGTGGAGTAGCCATGGTGACCGTAGCCACATGGGTGTTCTGTTGCTGTTTTGCAGGTTCAAACCTTGTACTACTCAGCTGATCACAAGCTGCTTGATGGGAACCTACTAGATGGACAGGCTGAGGTGTTTGGCAGTGATGATGACCACATTCAGTTTGTGCAGGTACACATTGCACAGTCTGAGGTAACCTCAGGTTAAAATTTGACGAGAGAATTTTATAGCATACTTAAATTTTCCTTTAGTAAAGGAAAGTGGACCAATTTCATTGGTATAACTGAACAAAAACATTTTTGGGAGAAAACAAGGATATCTCAGAGTTACTAGCATTTTTGCCCGTGAAAAGAAATTAACAAATTAGGAAACCCCATATAAATTTTTTTGTAACTAAATAGGATTTATAAGTAGTAAGAAAAGGGGCCAAGAAGATGAAACAATATAGAAATTATGTTATAGTAAGATTGTGAAAAATAGTTGTTTGCAGCAGGCATGGCTAATAGATGCAATTTTTTTAAAAAGTGCAACGGAACTTAAATTGTTCATGGCTATGAAAGAAATTTTGAATATTTTTTTCATTACTGAGCTCTCTTATTTCAAATTAGAAATGGTATTGTTAAGATGGACTATATACGGTTTAATAAATTTTAAAGTGGTTTGTTATATGTTACAACCTGATCTAGAAATTTCTTGGAACAAAATGAAAACACATGAGTTCCGTTGCACTGATTGAGTTACTTTACCTTTTATCAAATACAATTTTACTTTTTCCCTACCTTCAGTAGGTAAACATACATATTCAAACACATTACCAACAATTAATAGAGAAGAAACATATCAGGTATAAGTTTTTTTAGTTTATGGACAAATACAAAAAAGTACATTAACTATAAGTGCCACATAGTGAACCCACCAGCATAAACACAACCCAGGTCAAGAAGAGAAAATTTCTAGCATCCTGGCAGCCTTCCTCTTGCTCTAGTCACTGCCCTACACTGCTCCAAAAGAAACAAATATCCAACCTTCTGACACAAATTTATATAAATGGTCATACAGTATGTATTCTTTTTAGTTGACCTTTAGCTCAGTATTAGTGAGGGATTAGTTATAAAAGTAGTCAGAGTCAACCTAGATGAAGGGGTGTTTTCCTTTAAAAATTAGAAGGTAAATGGTAGACTCAGTAGTAGCCTATATGGTTATGTTATCAAAGCAGAGGTTGAGTGCCCAATTAAGTTGCAGGCCATAATGTTCAGCGTGGGGTCACGAAAATGTGTGAGAGACAGTTTCTGCTTGTATTATAAGAGAAATAATACAGAATTTTAAGAGGTGTCTACAAAAGGCCTAAAAAGGAGGGCATAGTGGAGACTATAGAAACTAGGGATATTTCACAGAGGAGGAAACTTTTGAGCAGTCTTAGAATTTTGAGGAGTTTGTATAGCAGACGGAGATATGTTAGATAGCAAAGAATATGTGTACAAGGATGATACTCTTGGAATTGCAGGTCATAAGACTAAGAAATAGGTAAATGCTACCTGAATGGGGCTCATACCTTATCCTACAGACAGTGGGAAGCCTACATGCAATTTTAGGTAATAGTAGATTGATATGAACAGATACATTTCACACCTTGAGTAATAGCGAAAAACTGGGAAACAGCCTAATTAGAGCTCTAACTTTAACAGTCTGGGTTGGGGGTGCCACCTGATTTGTGGTTTTTTTGTTTCCGAAATTATTGTCTTGGACCCTTCCTATTTTTATAATCAGACTAATTTGTAGACAATTGCAAGCAGTTATTCAGGTTTTTTAAAAATGATGAGGGTTTAATCTAAGGGCATGAAGGAGAAAGGATGGGTTCATGTCTATAAATAGACATTCATATTTACAAAGGTCAATTTAGGAGGCCTTAGTGATTGTTTAGATTAAGAAGATTTTGAGAATGAGTGGGATTCTGACATATGTGACTCATTAGAATGTGGTGCCATGAATAGAGATCATGAAGTAATAGGGATGAGGGGGACACACATTAAGTTTCAGGAATAGGAAAAGGAGTTTGAAAAGCCATTAGAAAAGTAGGAGGACAAATAGAATCTAATCATGTTGTAAAAGCTACCAAAGGTAGGAGAAGAAGGTTTGAAGGAGTAAACTGTTAAATCCTTCTGTGAGAGGTTTAGGGATATCCCCTTCGCATATTAAAGGAGTTAACCATCATTTCTGTATTAGGCTTGTTACATTATTACAGTGCTTTTCTCTTCCACGTTCATTTTTCTCTGAATTTTCATTTGTGCATTATAATAGTTTTTCTTCCTGTAATACATCTGCAGTATAAGCACCATCCATTTGTGACACTTTGGACCCCTACTTCCCACAGAGTGGGATGGGGTTTTGTGTACCTTGTAATTCCTAATAGCAGATAAAGTTAGTTATCTCTAACCTTATCTTTTATTCCTCATATTTTGTACTATGACAGATTGTGTCATAGTATGAAAAGAGTACAGTTTATTCAGAATTTCTAATCTTTTTAAAAATGCTTTGTATATATTCAAGGAGTACAAGTGCTATTTTGCTCCAGTGATATATTGCCTTGTAGTGAATTAGGGTCTCCAGTGCCTCCCTCACTGGAGCGACACACACTGTACCACCAAGCAACCTCCCACCGTCTGCTTCCGCAGCCCCCAACCCTTCCAAGTCTTCACTGTCCATCATCCCACACTCTGCTTCCATATGTACACATTATTTAGCCCCCACTTATAAGTGAGAACATGTGTTATTTGTCTTTCTGTGTCTGAATTGTTTCACTTAGATAATGGCCTCCAGTTTCATCCATGTTGCTGTGAAAGACATGATTGCATTCTTTTTGTGGTTGAATAGTATTCCTTTGGATACATACACACCACATTTTCTAATCCTCTGTTGATAAATGCTTAGGTTGATTCCACATCTTTGCTATTGTGCGTAGTACTGCGATAAACATGGATTCAGGAATGTTTTTTATATATTAACTTATTTTCCTTTGAGTACATACCCAGTAGTGGGATTGCTATATCATATGGTAGTTCTATTTTTAGTTCTTTGAGAAATGGCCATACTGTTTTCTATAGAGGTTGCACTCATTTCCACTAACAGTGTATAAATGTTCCCTTTTCTCTGCATCCTTGCCAACATCTGTGATTTTTCTGTCTTTTTAAGAATCTTTATTTTAGCTATATTGCCTCTGGCTATGCATATCTTCTGAGTTTTAATATTTTTATCTATTAAGATCAGTAGATAATATCACACTGTCTGGATTAAAAGAGATGATGTGAATAAAGTGCCTAATACCTATTTACATACTAAATATCTAAATGGAATTTAATGATAACCATTGACATAATATATTCCCTGCTTTTTCTCAAAATAGCCTATATATGTTATAACCACACTTGATGTATGACCCAGCAAGAGGTGGGGAACCTGTGGCCTCAAGGCCACGTGTGGCCCCCTGACCAAATCCAAACTTCACAGAACAAATCCCTTTATTGAAAGGATTTGTTCTGGAAAATTTGGATTCAGTCAAAAGGCCTAACATTTGGTCATTTTGTTGTTGTTGTTTATAGCTTCAAGTAGCTACCACAACCTTTTTCTCTTTTGCTTGCTACATGGCTTTTTGCTAAAGCTAAACAGAAATTTCCATTAGAAATCTTACCTATCCATGTGGTCTGGCCCACTAGAGCAGAATAAGTGGATGAACATATTTGGCCAGGTACTGAAGGTGGTGCCTGTTCACTTGGCAGTTCTCAGAGTAGTCTTGATTTCAGTTCTATATATCCTTCGGAAGTGGAAAAGAGTAATCGGAAGAAACCCATCAAAGAAAACTCATACATGTATGAGAACACATGTGTATGTAGTTCTCTTACAGTCATTTGGAAATTGACAATTCGCTCATTTCTCCGTCTTTTAGTGTTGCTATATATTCTACTTTTGTGAATATTTGGTTCTTTTAGTAATATTTCATTTCTGATTACTATTTTTTATTGTATTTTGATGTAGAAAACCACTCTATAATACCTATAAGGTAACCTTAGAGAAATCTTTGTTTCTTGTAATTGCTACTTTTTTCTGTAAAGTACTTTCAGAGCAACTGAATGACTCTGCTCACTTTTTGCTGGCATTGTATGAAGGATACCTGTACATATGATTTAGTTAGGTTTGACAATTTCATGGAGACAGTGGGTTAGATGTATTCTCTGTTAATTAATTCATGCCATTTAAAATTTATAGCATCTTTTCAAAGATTCTATACTTAATATAAGAATCTGAGCTTATATGGATTATAGGCTATTTTTTCCTTTCTCAATTGAGGTATCATTCTGATACTTGATTTGCAACATGATTTTTGAATTGTTTAAATTGAACTATTTCTGACCAAGCTTACTGTATGGGCATAGTTGTTTCATTACTAAGTGGAGACGGAAGTATCCCAGTAATTGTGTCACTTAGAAAATGTTGGTTTGTGTTAAATGTGGTGTGCTATATATGTCATACATAGGTGAAGGATACTCAGTGTTTTTGCACTGAGTATTGAAAAAGATACTTAGTGCTGTGGAATAGCTCAGGAACAAAAAGGTACATCAGGTGTGGTCTTTGGCTAGGTTTCTGTAGCTGCCTTTTGATTTTGCAGAAAAAGCCACCACGTGAGAATGGCCATAAGCAGATAAGTAGCAGTTCTACTGGATGTCTCTCTTCTCCAAATGCTACAGTACAAAGTCTTAAGCATGAGTGGAAAATCATTGCTTCGGAAAAGACTTCAAGTAAGTATATGACACTTGCCCGATTGTCTTCAGTTTATCTATTTTTAAGAAGAAGTGTCATCAATTTAATACTTTTAAATCGACTTTTTGTGGAAAAAACTCAGAAGCAGTTAAACTTGGAAAACAATAGCAGATTATTCCAGTCTGGCTTCTGGAGACTGTGGAGTCCAATTCAGGATCATACAGCAACCAAAAGTGATAGTAATTACATCTTATCATCTTAAACATGGAACTCTTGTGCTTACAGATAACACTTACTTGTGCCTGGCTGTGCTGGATGGTATATTCTCTGTAATTTTCCTTCATGGGCGAAACAGTCCACAGAGCTCACCAACAAGTACTCCAAAACTAAGTAAGAGTTTAAGCTTTGAGATGCAACCAGATGAGCTCATTGAAAAGCCCATGTCGCCTATGCAGTACGCACGATCCGGTCTGGGAACAGCAGAGATGAATGGCAAACTCATAGCTGCAGGTAAGAACAGAAGGATGGGTGCTGTATCAGAATCATTCAACTGGCTAAGCTTGTAAATGGGTATTTGTTTACACTTGCTGGTGACATGCAAACTTTGGAAGAGAGGGTTTAATGTGCTTTCTTCCATGGCATTCTTAAGAAGATGGGCAAATAACAAGTAAATACCATTGAATATGCGTAACCTTCAGTTCATTGTTTCTACTATTTTTAAAAAAAAACAAACTATAAAGTGGGTAAATTTTTCTCCTAATTTTCAAGCCAAGACTAAGCAATTTACTCACACTGATGTTATTTTTCAGCTGTAATAATCACTTAATGGGTCCTTGAAAACTTTTGAAACTTTTTGGTCCAGTTTAATATTTTAAACATAAATCTTTGTGGTTCTTTTATCAGGTGGCTATAACAGAGAGGAATGTCTTCGAACAGTTGAATGCTATGATCCACACACAGATCATTGGTCCTTTATTGCTCCTATGCGAACACCGAGAGCCCGATTTCAAATGGCCGTACTCATGGTAAGCACAGTATGTTGCAAAAGTAACCCGTAATTTAGCTTTTGCCTAATAACTTCAGAATGGCAAAAACTGTCATCTCTCATTTTGGCATAGGGCCAGCTCTATGTGGTAGGTGGATCAAACGGACATTCAGATGACCTGAGTTGTGGAGAGATGTATGATCCAAACGTAGATGACTGGATTCCTGTCCCAGAACTGAGAACTAACCGTTGTAATGCAGGTAATCAACTTTTCCTCTGACATAGCCAATATTTTAATATGATAAAATATCAATATATAACCATATTTTATACTTACATAGGAGTGTGTGCTCTGAATGGAAAATTATACATCGTTGGTGGCTCTGATCCATATGGCCAAAAAGGACTGAAAAATTGTGATGTATTTGATCCTGTAACAAAGTCATGGACAAGCTGTGCTCCTCTTAACATTCGTAAGTTGATTTCTTTTTTCCTCAAAGTTGGGTTTTTTAAAGAAGACCTATGCGTCAACATGTATGAAATACACGCTTAAAGTTTTGGGAGATGTGGCAATAATCTTGGTTTGACTCGATTTGCCTTTTTCTTTTTATAGGTAGACACCAGTCTGCAGTCTGTGAACTTGGTGGTTATTTGTACATAATCGGAGGCGCAGAGTCTTGGAATTGTCTGAACACAGTAGAACGTTACAATCCTGAAAATAACACCTGGACTTTGATTGCACCCATGAATGTGGCTAGGCGAGGAGCTGGAGTAGCTGTTCTTGATGGTAAGTGTTGGAATTTGGAGAGATTAATATATAGTGGCAAGAGTTTGTTCTAAAATTTCAGTGATAGCTACACACTTGTATAATGAAGAATTCAGAAACAGTCATCTCTTCCAACGCAATGGGGATTGGTGGTTTGTCATTTAGAAAGGTCCTTTCTAATCAGAGACTCATAATCCTTGATACATAACTTTTTTGCCCCATTTTCTAATACCATCACATTGATGTATAATACTTAATTTATCAATCTTTTGATGGGTCATTTTCTTCCATAAACCATACCCATAATGCATCATCTTAGATTTTAGTTTCCCATTCTTTAAAAGCAAGAATTTAAAGAATTTGATTTGCAAAACAAGCAAATGCTAATCCCTAGTCTTTTTCAATTGTCTGTTCCATACTTAATTGGAAATAAAACCTTTAGACTATAGCTCAATTGGTGAAAGTTTTAAGTGTTTTCTGTATTATTGGTTATATTTAAAAAAAAATTAAAAAATACAGACACAGTAGCAAGTAGCCTACTAGCCTGGAGCCTTCAGCTTTTTGTGAATCTTGTTCAGTGTGTTTTACAGATACATGGATGCAAGTTGATTAAGTGATGGTCAGATGAGAAATCAATGAATTTGAGAATCAGTAATATTTTTTAAGCTTCAGAGTTATTTAATGTTCTGCATGTCTGTTCCCAGAAGAAATTTCTATACCAAAATCATTTTATACAATTGGAAAGCTCTTAAGGTTTTTTGAGTTATCTGAAATCTGCTTTCCCATAACCTTTTTTTTTGAGTGTGTGTTCTGTGCACTAGGCTAATAGAGAAAGTCCAGTGCACAGAGTTATTTTGGTTTGCCATTTAGTAGCTGCATCTTTATGTGAGTTGTCCAACTTCTTTGTTCCTCCCTTCTTCATCTGTGAAATAATAGTAGTAATTACCACATATAGAATTATTGTGAGAATTATACTTTATTTAGATGCTGCTACTGTGACCTTTCCCTCCTCTGTTTAAGTTGCCTAAGTTACATGTGGGAATTAGTTTTTATTGATTGGATTTGCGTCCCCAGCTCCTAGAGGGTGCTTGCCATATTGGTAGGCATTTAATAAATATTTCTTAACAGAATGAACAGACATTTCTACTTAAAAACCACTGATTTTTAAGTAAAAGACAGATTTAGGTTTTCTTTCCCTTATTATACTTTAGCCTCTATAGATTTAACTCGTCTCATTTCTCTTTTAGGAAAACTGTTTGTAGGTGGTGGCTTTGATGGTTCTCATGCCATCAGTTGTGTGGAGATGTACGATCCAAATAGAAATGAATGGAAGATGATGGGAAATATGACTTCACCAAGGAGCAATGCTGGGATTACAACTGTAGGGAATACCATTTATGCAGTGGGAGGATTTGATGGCAATGAATTTCTGAATACGGTGGAAGTCTATAACCTGGAGTCAAATGAGTGGAGCCCCTATACAAAGATTTTCCAGTTTTAACAAATTTAAGACCCTCTCAAACTAACAGGCTTAGTGATGTAATTGTGTTTAGTAGAGGTACACTTGTGAATAAGGAGGGTGGGTGGGTGTAGATGTTGCTAACGGCAACACAAAGCTTTTGCATATTGCATATTATTAAACATGCTGTATATACTTCTTGTGTTTATCTGGAAAGGAATGCAAAGATGAAGGTCTGTTTGTGTATTTTTAAGATTTCTTTGGTTATTTTACTTTCTGGAAGTTGGTATTATAAAAGAATAAACCAAGACTTGATTGGGCACATCATTTCAAGAAGTCCCCTCTCCTCCACATTTGTTTTGCCAATTTGCACATTAAATGATTTCCTTCGAATATGTATTAAGGGGAAAGGGGGAAGGTTTAAACATATAGGCAGTTGGGTTTTTAAGAGCCCTTTTTCATTCAGTAACTGGAACACTCTATAACAAAGGAGACTTATTTAAATAGATGACAATTACTATTTTTGTTTTTATTAAAAGAAGGCTGACTTGCCCACCAATATTTAATCATTTATGATTGCCTTTTTATAACTTTTTATATTCTCAGCAGAGTGCTTTACCTGTTGAAGTAAAATGTGGCAGATTGAAGTACAGTGGCATCCATAAAGTTTGTAGAGTGGGGTGTTTAAAAACCCAGAATGCAAACTTCAGCTTTTGCTGCAACTATGATTTTCTTTTTTTGGTGAGGGGTGGGGGGAATGCATTACATTTGAATGGGGTTGCTGAACAGTAACATAGCTGTGATTTTTGGTATTTGAAACACTGGTTTTAAATATTTTGGCTTGTTGAAAGGTATATTTCATATAGCAAGACATTTAATGTATAGCAGTAATGAACAGTGAGGTATGTATTTTATCTTCTAAGTAATTCCTGTTTTTATTTATCATTAACAAAACAATCCTAAATGGCAATCCTCAATTGTGAAAAAATATATTACTTTATATTATAGGGTTTGAGAATGCAGCCTTTATCAGAACTATATTTTTGTTCAGCATTTCTATACATAGATTTGGTTGGGAAAACTTGGTGTCTAATGTGTAGTGCTGCACATCTAACTTGTGCCAAATAAGCACATCCTAATGCTTGCTGCTGATGCAAACACATTAAAGGTACTTGGCAGGAAATCCTTGCACCATGAGATTAATATCCAAATGCTGTTTGTGTACTCATTCGTTGCTAAAAGTTTTAGGGGAAAAAATTTTTTTTCCAGTAACGAGGTTAAGGTATTTGTGGAAAATATTCACCTGGCATCTTACATCTGAAATAAGGAATGATTTACGGTTTTTTCTCATAGAATAGGAAGTATACAGAAACCTAATGGGCCAACTGAGATGAGATGACTATTCAGTGGCTAACTTGTGTTAGGAAGAAAATTAGGTATTTTCTCCAAATGTTCACTGGTACTTTGCCACCTTATTTCTCATCTGTTCCACAAAGAAGCACCAAGAAAGGAAATCAGTTCACCTGATAACTGTATAGTTTCTCACTAACTATAACTGGCTTGGTTATGGACTAGAAGTTGATTGACAGATTTGAATTTGCCTAATATGACGATTTTTAATATGGATGTGTATATTATATGTTCTGTTCAGCACAAGGAAATAAAGTTTAGTTGAGGATTCAGCACTAAAATCCTTGAAATCACTTCTCATTTCATAAGTGACATGCTTAATACAAATAATATGTGGGAATACTTGGGGTCAGAGTTTTCCTGCATTAGTATAAAAGACAAACAGGTAGTTTGGTGGCTAAAAGTATATTTTTTAAGAAGCTATGATAGCCAGTCTTCATAAACATACAAAGTTTTCATAAAGAGAAAAAATCATGTTCAGTGACCATTTGTTACCTGTTTATCCATATCTAAAAGGCACATGTTTTCTTCAGGAAAGGAAAAAATATGGCATAGCCTCATCATAATTTTTAAAAATTGTTTATTTACCAGTATGGGTTTTGGAATAGTTTAGAAATAATATTGGTAATAACTATACAGCGAGGCACAGTGGCTTGCATCTCTAATCCCAGCTACTTGGGAGGCTGGGGCAGGAGGATGGCTTAAGCCCAGCAGTCCAGGCTGCAGTGAGCGCTGATTAGGCCACTGCAGTCCAGAGGCCTGGGGGACAAGGCGAAGACCCTGCCTCTAAAAAAATAATGCATAAAACATACATTTCCTGAAACAGGAGCAAAACTAGAAAATGTCTACTTTAACCAAATATTATTCATTATACAGTGTAGGGTTCTGATTTTTGGCTTCTAGTATATAATATGTACTTCACCATTGATCAAAATGTTTCAGAATTCCCTATATAACAGTCATATTTTAGGAAAAAACATGGATTTGGGTATGTGATATAGTGCTAGGATCCTTTCTTAACAAATTATATATAAGCCATAGATTTGTGTAGCCTGTAATCTCTCCTGGCCTCAGAATTCCTAAAATTGAGGTAGATAAAGAACAAGTCCCAACAGGACAGACATTTCTATGAAGAGTTGCCTTCAGAAATGAGTATGAGTCACAAAGAACTCAGTCTGTTAGTAATCTGTATCCTGCTTTGTTCCAAAAAAAAAGTTTTGAAGAGTCAGTGAGACATACAAGGTAAATTAGGTGAAAAGGAGAAAGAAAAACGGAAACACCAATATGTGAATACTAAATCCCTGGTAAGACCAAGCCATAGATCTGGTCCTGTACACAGGTCTTTGTAAGTTAAATCAGTGCCTAGGTTAAAAAGGAATAATTGCTGTGAAATGCAAATATCCTTTATAATAAAATCAGAATTTTCCCAAGATTCTTAAAATGATACATTGAACAACTAGAGTTTGTAAAGAGGGGGACATACATACTTAGGTAAATGTGATAGGTTTTTCAGCTAATACAATGGCCAATAAAATACTGAATTTTTACTATTAATAGCTCCACACCTTACTGGGGATTGAATAAGAAGCAAAACAGTCATTATGCTGGGTACATATAGGGTTGGTATCTTTTGGAAACAGGAATCTAAAAGGGGTATATGTCTGAATAGATGGCTACACATTTGCTCAAGAGTAAGCAAAGAATCACATAATTTTATCCTGGAAAAAAGGCACTCAGAACACCTAACTTGTTTCAGCAATGAAACTTCTGAGATGAACTGAAATGTCCAGCAAGGTAAGTACAGGATTGAGTTGCTGGACAACATAGTGGGGTCCCATCTCTCAAAAAAAAAATGTCTCCATTTATATAGCATTTTGGAAAAGGAAAAGCTATAGGAATAACATCAATGGCCTCCTGAAGTGGGGATGAGTTTACAAGGGGACAGAAGGGAATTTTTAGGGGTAATGTGATCTATAACTCAACAGTGCTAGTGATTACATGATTATGTGTTTAACCAAATTCAAAGAACTCTACACTTAAAAAGGAAAGATAGTTTTGTCTTAACCAAAGTGGTACTAAACCTTTAAAAGAGAAGGTTTAAAAGGGCTAGGATGTGTCCATATTTTACCTCATTAGAAATCACATCAGGACACCATTCCCACTGACCTAGTAGGGGTCTTTTAGTCCATAACCATTAGTCTGCAAAAGAATTGCAAAAACAAGAAAGATTAGGACTAGCAAAGAATAGGATGTTAAAATTGGTTTGTAGTTAGGAACACTGAACCAAGCTAATAGCTGAGATCTGGGTGTCCACCACTTCACCTTCCAGGTTTGTAACTGGTAATTCTGCTCAAGAATCTGTCCTCAATGTTTTCAGCATCCAGAATTAATTTGAGGCAAATCACATCTAGTTCACAAACAAAACTAAATCAGAGTTTAAAAAGATTCCTTTCATATGGGCAAAAAAACTTGTCTACAAACTTCCAGGTGAACCAATTCTTGTTTTCAACAACAGCCAAAGACATTAGAGATATTTTTTAATGTAGGTATATATTACATTAAAACCCACAGGAAAGCCACCTTGTGGTACTCTGGCTCCAGAAGAATCTGACTACTAAGAATCAGTCTTGACTACTGAGTGGCTTTTCACCCAATAGAGCCCACAATCTTAAGAGCTTTCAAGTCAAACTCTGGTAGCCAAAGGTAGAGTATATCTTTGTTTTAGTAGGTGAGCCTAAAGCACAATTTGTCAAAATATAACTGACCCAACCATGAGTTAGACACTAGAGATGATGTAGTTTCTGCCCTCATGGAACTTAATTATATTCACTGGAGTGGGTTTTATTGGCAAAATAGCCAGAGCTACCAAATAGGACTGGTATGTCTAATCTTTAAAATCAGAAAAGGGCCATGGGTAGCATTACATCTGGAGAGAGGGGAAGTAGTATTTGATTATTCAATAGGGAGTTATATTTCCTTTGAGGAAAGAGGTGATGAATTCATCCCAATGCATCATGCCAGGGAGCTAGGGAGTTGATATAAATTAAGAATGTGAAGAACATTACCTTAGGCTCTGAAAGGTGACCAAGACACCATTTAAATAAACCTGGACTGACCCTGAAAGGAATTCTGTTCTCCCTTAAAATGATGTTCGAAATATCAAGGAATAGAACTTCACATCTTTCATATGACAGCAAAGACTCATAATGTGAAAGTGCAATTAACCCATCTGTGAAGTGCTAATCTGTGCAGTCACAACTGCCCACTGCAGGTCCTAACAAAAGGACCCAGTGGGTCACAAGAGATTTCGATTCTTTAAACAGCTTTTCCTTGGTCCAGAATGTGGGGAAAACTAGGTATCCTCCAAACCAGAGGATGCTCCCCTGGTCCTCCCAGGAGGGAAATAGACTATCTTTTGTAAAATTAAGTTGAAAAAGGCTAAATAAAGGAACCCCCAATCCCTGCATTGGACAATTAGGAAAACAAGTATAAAATTAATAAAGTTAAAAATTAGAAAAGAAGGGAAAGGGAAAAAAGAAAAAAGCTCTGATGTTTCAAATGAAAGAAATAAAGGCTAATACAAAAAATTTTAAATCAAAATAAAAAGTAGGGCTGGCTTGGTGGCTCACACCTGTAATCCTAGCACTCTGGGAGACTGAGGCGGGCAGGTTGCTCAAGGTCAGGAGTTCAAAACCAGCCTGAGCAAGAGCGAGACCCCGTCTCTACTAAAAATAGAAAGAAATTAATTGGCCGACTAAAAATATGTAGAAAAAATTAGCCAGGCATGGTGGCACATGCCTGTAGTCCCAGCTACTTGGGAGGCTGAGGCAGAAGGATTGCTTAAGCCCAGGAGTTTGAGGTTGCTGTGAGCTAGGCTGATGCCACGCACTCTAGCCCAGGCAACAGAGTGAGACTCTGCCTCAAAAAATTAATTAATTAATTAATTAATTAAAAAGTAGAAAGTTAGAACAGCTTCACATCTCAATAACATTTTAAAATAGTTTTTAATAAGGCTTTAAATAAAATGACAAGTTAATGTACAAAGTGATAGACATATAAACTAAGGTACAATTAAAACCCATATACCTAAGAGTGAAATATGTGAAAGTATTCAGGTGATAGGAATAGATACAAATTTCATGAAAATTAAAACCTATATTTAAAAGGATAACAAAAAAAGAGGGGTAAACAAACCAGAGCACAGCAAAAGAAAATCCAATAATAACTAGAAATTGAGGGATAAAGATCTGGAAAGTTATTTTGGTGGTGGCAATGGTGGTGGTAGGGGAGTGTGAGTGCATTTTTGGCTCCTCTGGGAGGAAAAGGAAAGCAGGAGAGAGCTTAGATGCTCTTTTGAAGCTTCTCCGTTTGCCCAGAGGCTGCTATCTCTGATGGCACTCTGCAGTGCCATCCCTGCAGTCAGTGGCCAGTTTCCTATCTAGCAAACATAAAGCTTCGCAGGTCCTGCACCAACCACTAATGAACATCCTGAATAAGTTCTCTTTTATGGGAGGTGACTTTTATAATCATACCTTATACACATTTTAGAAATATAATTTAGAAATAAAATGAAAGCAAAATCTTAATTAAAAATTATTTATTTTTTTTAAAATAAACATTTATTATAGAATACCAAATTGGATTTACTCTGATGTATTAACAAAAGCATAACACACACCAGTAAACAGGAATTTCCAACTTACTGGGCAACTCAATAAGAAATAAGTCAATGAAACCCTTGGTTTTAGCCAGTGGCAAGCATCAGTCACTGCTTCACATTTAAGCACATAAATCCATACTACTTCACATTTAAGGAGAAACTCAGCATAGGGGTCACCCTGCTCTTCTCCATTAGAAATGCACTGAAAAGCCCCGAGAAGAAGAGAAGAGGCGGTATGGGAAGTAGGAGCTGAAGTCAAATTCTTTCATTACCTTGAGGGAAGTGGTGGTGGTGGGTGTTATTTTCACCAGGTCCACGTGGATCAGTTTGATCATAAAACAGCCCTGGTAAGGTTTCATTTGTGGAATGTGGTAAGCATGGTCCTATCCTAATTCCCTCCTAGGGTTTGGCAGAGTCTCTGGTCACACACCTACACTTAGGGTTGAGAGAGATACTAATGCCCTGGGCCTTCCTCAGACGCCACAGTGCCTCCTGCCCCAGGAAGACTGAAAAGATGGCTCTCTTTTCCTTACAGATTACTGGCTCAGTATCAGGAGTAGAGGTAGGGAGGTATTGTCAGCTCCAGAAGAGTGGAGTCCACGGTTTATCCCACTAGGGATGCATTAGGCTTTTTAGAGCTTCACTGAAATTGTCAGTATAGGCAATCACCTTTCTGTACTTACGAAACATTTCTTAAAATTCTCTTGGGTTTGACTCAAAAAAGTGACCAGGTTGAAAGTTACTCTGTTATTCTTGAAGACAAATGCAATTCCTTTTAAGTTACAAATCAGCACTTATGTGCTATAGTTAAGCATGTCCTCACACCATCCCCTGTTTTTGGCCTCCATGTAGACAGACGCATTGCACTGCTGCATGGTATATTCCATCTCGACCAGCTGGCAGCAGCCAATGGTTAACTTTTCCCTAGGAGAAAAGAGACGTGAAATCACTGCGAGACAGCTGCTTACATAAAAATTCTTTTTCTTTTCTTTTATATTCCTTAATTGACAAAAATTTGTATATATTTATTGTTTGCAACATGTTTTGAACTATGTATACACTGTGGAATGGTTCAGTCGAGCTAATTAACATGTGTTAATTCAGATTTTTTTTGTGTGGTGAAATCATATAAAATCTACTTAGTGATTTTCAAAATATAATACTTTGTTATTAACTAAAGTCATCATGTTATAAAATAAATTTCTTGAACTTATTTCTATTTAATGGAAATTTTGTGTCCTTTGATCAACATCTCTCCAATTCCCCCATCCCCCTATACAGATACGTATGTGAGCCTGGTTGTACGGGGAGTCTGTGTATTCACCTGGAACTATCTCAAGAAAACAGCATATGCTGGCATGGGTGAAAAAAGAAGAAGAAAAGAAACTTTTTATCTGAGGAATGCGAGTATCTTCAAATTATCAGGCCAGACAGGCATTAAAATGAAACAGTGATTACCTCACTTTCCTTTGAGCTAAATAATTCTCTCTCAAAGCCACTTGCTATGTGGGCTCTAGACTAACTGACGCCAAGAAGCCATAAAATGCCATACACCTTTTTTCCATACCAGTGAATGCTGTCTTCTGGAGGTAGTTACAGGCGAAGACTCAGACTCCCCGCACAGCCATCTCACACAGGCATCTAACATTCCTAGCCCAGGCCAATCCTTCTGGAGACACTCTTGTGGGAGGTGGGGTGGCAGGGATTGGCTGAGGCACTTCCCAGGTACCTCCACTGAGACCTCCCATTGGAGCCCTTGGCTGAGGCATTTTTCATGACTCTGACTCAGTACTTTTCCACTCCTAGCTCTTCCTCCTCCTGGCCCCCCAGGTCCTATGCTATTAACAGAAAGCTTGTGGAGTGGTAATCATCATTCTTCAATGCACTCAAGATACTAAATATAGGCCTGGCGTGGTGGCTCAGGCCTGTAATCCTAGCACTCTGGGAGGCCGAGGCTGGCGGATCCTTTGAGCTCAGGAGTTCGAGACCAGCCTGAGCAAGAGCGAGACCCCGTCTCTACCAAAAATAGAAAGAAATTAATTGGCCAAATAAAAATATATAGAAAAAATTAGCTGGGCATGGTAGCACATGCCTGTAGTCTCAGCTACTCAGGAGGCTGAGGGAGAAGGATTGCTTGAGTCCAGGAGTTTGAGGTTGCTGTGAGCTAGGCTAACACCATGGCACTCTAGCCTGGGCAACAGAGTGAGACTCTGTCTCAAAAAAAAAAAAAGAGCAACAGTTTTCCAGCAATACATGCATGACATGATTATTGCAATCAACTAAGCTAAGAATCCCACTGTCTTCTATTAAGCCAGACATTAAAAGATTTGCAGAAATGTATAAATGCCAATTTTGACAGTAATATTTTTTGTTTGGGGAAAAATGTTTTCTTAATAATATATTATGTATTTTAACATTCAGTTATTTTTAAATGAATTAATAAACATTTTAAAATTCTCAGTTCTAAGTTCTAATACAGTAATTATAGATAGATACAACACACATAAACAAAAGCTCTTTGGGATCTTCAATAATTTAAAAAAATTTTTTTTTAATTTAAAAAAGAAGTCTTAAAGCCAAAAAGTTTGAGAATCACTTTAAACCTTATAGCTGACAGACACACACGCCCACAGCCTTTGGCATGTACATATAAGAAATACTAATAAAGGTTAAAAAAATCATAGTGTAGTGAAAAGACATAAGAACACTTCACCACCACCCCCAGTGGTGCTTTACATGGTAAAAGCCTGTTACAGTGGTATATCTATACATAGATGTGACTTACCGATACTCAGTTTGAGAAACACAATCATAAAGTTCCTGGGCAGTAAATTTTACATTTTTATTTACCTGAAAAGAACCCAAATACAGTTATTAAAAATACATATTAAATTGAATGAGTGATAAGAACACAATTAGAGTGGCCCATATTCTGAGGGAGCAGAATTTCAATAATTATTGAATAAAAAAAGATTAAACAGTAACAATAAGAAATTCAGTGACCACAATACTAACAATTGAACTTTGTGCAAAAATATTAGTCCTATTGTTGCAACTCAATCTGTTCATAAAACAAGTAGAGGTGAGATAAGCCTGGATGTAGTGGAGATCGAATTAACAGAAAAAAACGTAATGCTATGTAAACTGTGTGAAAGGTCTATCTTATTTAGGACAAAGTCTGATTTACAGACATTTTCAAAAGAAATGTATTTTTCAGATTTTTGAGGTCTACGTATTTAAACTAATATGTTCATACGTATTTAAACTAATATGTTCAAGTTAAAAAAATATCTGTTATAATTCAGAAATAACAATACCATAAACATAGAAATCCTTCACCAAACAAAAACTAGTTGTGGCTCACATATGGAAGACATAGTAAAGGAACCCTTTATTTCTTAAAGCTTACTACTGATTTAGGCTATATTCTATTTACGTGCAAGAAAAAACCTAGAAACTTGTAAAGGAAAATCCTTTTTAACAGATAACTCAACAAATAGCACAGTGCCTAAATTTTCATAAATTTAGAATTAGTGGAAGGAAACTCAATAAGACTATTTTCTGTTCAATTCACTTTTTAAATTATTTTAAGCCAGGCAATGGTGGCTCAGTCCTGTAATCCCAGCATTTTGGGAGGCCAAGGCAGGAGGATTGCTTGAGGCCAGGAGTTCCAGACCAGCCTGGGCAACATAGTTATAGAGACCCTGTCTCTATAAGAAATATACATACACACACAAATATTTATGTATTTTTTAAATGTTAGTAGCTGGCATGCATTTTTTGATAGGGAAAACCATTCTTACCTTGATTTAATTAATACTAATTTAAAGATTCATATTATAAAAGTCTTCTATAGAGTTCAGTATTGCTTATTTATAAAAATTCTATGACCTTCTTCAATGTTTTCATAGAAAAGTTGACCACATTTGTGTAGAAAATGTTTTGTTCATTGAAAGTTAAAAAATATATAGTTTTCAAATATGTCCTAATATTTTTCTTAAAATGAGGATTATTTTTATATTTAATGATATATACTATTTAATATTATATTTAATGACTTTATATAAAATTGGTATATTTAATAATTTACCCAAAGTTTAATGAAGTTTATAATTTTTATTAAAAGAATCTTCTCAAAATGGTCTAAAATATACATTTAAACTATCAACCAGTCCACTTACTTCTTTACATGTTCTGCCCTTATCCCAAGGGTCTTTGATAGTTTTACTACTGCTCCACATGTCAGGACCTACAATGTATCCAAACTTAAGCCACCAAATGTCAATCCATTGAAGATGTTTGATCAGAGGATGAAGGGAATAATACTTTCCTATCAACTGTTGAGAAAAATCAGCTGAAAAACTGATTTTCAGCCTGATATAATATGAATACAAAACAGTTCCTTCAGCTTTTAATATATCTTTTGTTTAAGTATCTAGATTTATCTTTACGTTTAAAAGCAACTATCCACATATATTCAGACATTTATCTAACAACACAGCCAGCATATAAAGGTGACATGGCTCCAGGTTATAGCAAATAACTTAGAAAGTAGGCAGTTAATTTACTAATAAAAACTGAAGTACAAATTCATGATGGTCTAGCCTGAAATATCTTGTTTTATCATATTCATGAATTTTGACTATTAAGACATTTTTACTTACTCATATTGGGACATTCTAAATTACACTGGAAATATCATCTCCACGTTTAAATGTACAATTTTAATTTCCAGGGGGAAAAATAGATGATAAAAGATGTCTTTGTCACTAAACATTAGAATTGTGACTATGAAGTAGATTGTGGAATTGGTGTCATTACTTTTTTAGTTGTACTACTCACAATGACAGCCAAATACTAGTTAATGGCTTGATTATTTTTAATTCTTAAAAATTCAAGAACCAAAGGCAAAGGTTAAGTATAAAAACAGTCAAACTTCTTAAAAGATTTAGATGATCCTATCACTGTTTATGATATAAGACTAGTATCTCCAGTGTAGTAATTGGTCTAGGGCAAGAAATTCTTCTAGGAGAAATGATTTTAAAAATCTGATAATCAGCTGGGTGTGGTGGCACACACCTGTAGTCCCAGCTACTTGGGAGTCTGAGGCAGAAGGATAGCTTGAGCCCAGGAGTTCGAGGCTATAGTGAGCTATGATTGTGTCTGTGAATAGCCACTGTACTCCAGCCTGGCAACACAGCAAGAGACCCATCTCTCAAATTAAAAAAAAAAAAAAAATTGAAAATCAAAATCAGACCCCCATATTCTTATGAATAATAAGTACTTTCTGCCAACACTTAGCAATAGATACTAAACTCAAAAAGACCTATGCCCCAGAATTTTCCAGATGTAATTTTAAAACTGTCCTATTGTTTCTAATACATTTTTATTGTTAGATCAATGTCTTAATTCAAAATTCAGAAAGATGAAATAATTGTATGAATCATCTCAAAAGAAGAAATCTTAATAATCACATAATATGTTAAGGCTTATTATTAAAAAGCATATATGAACACCATTCTTTGCCTTTATTTGAATAGAGTAACACTTATTGAACACTTATTCTGTGCCTGGTACTATTGGGAACACTATATATATCACATTATTTAGTCTTTACAGAATATCTATAATGTATCTACTGTTGTTATTCCCATTTTACAGATGAAGAAACTGAGACAAGGAGAATTAAATAACTTCCTAGATCATATACTTAATAAGTGGAAAGGCCAACATTTAAACACAGGTAGTCCTGGTACTCTGGGAGGCCAATGCCGGAGGATTGCTCGAGGTCAGGAGTTCGAGATCAGCCTGAGCAAGAGCGAGACACCGTCTCTACTAGAAATAGAAAGAAATTATCAGAACTAAAAATACAAAGAAAAAACTAGCCGGGCATGGTGGTGCATGCCTGTAGTACCAGCTACTCGGGAGGCAGAGGCAGGAGGATCGCTTGAGCCCAGGAGTTTGAGGTTGCTGTGAGCTAGGCTGATGCCACGGCACTCTATCTAGCCTGGGCAACAGAATGAGTCACAGGTAGTCATAAAAAACACAGGTAGTCATAAAAAAAATAAATACAGGTAGCCTGACCTCACAGTCTGTTATTTATTTTTTATTTTTGTTATTTCTTTTTATATAATTCTTTCTTTTTAAAATAATTTTTCTTATCCTTTTAGTTTCTTTTTCTTTTAGATGTATCTTCTGATTATGTAAGATTCTGTGTTCTTAATCACTAGGTTCTTAATGGAAGAGGTGGCATACAAAAAACTAAATAAAGCTAACCAGGAATAGAAGTAAAGAAATAGAGTTTGACTCCATAAGAAATGTGAGACCTGAATATATGTCACATCTCTTCATTTAAAGTGTTTTGTTAAACACACACAAAGACAAAAACACAAAATTGAAAAGTAGGTATATGTAGAGAACATGCACAAAGAGCAAGTAGAAACTGAAAATCAACAGAATAGTTTCCTTGGTTCAGCAATGATGAGGAAAGTATGCAGGCTAATTTACAAAATACACTGGAGCCTCATCACAGCTCTAACTCCAGGGTCTATGCTGCTGCTATAGAGGAAACTAAATTATAATTTTCTTTTCCAGCAATTACTGCTTCTCAACCCAGAGGTGTTTCTTCCTCTCTGGGGGCCGTTTTGTGTATGTGAATTGGATGGGGTGGTGGAATGTTTCTGGTTGTCAATAACTGGAACAGCTATGGGCATTTAGTACCTAGGGTTCATGGATGTTAAACATCTGCAATGTTCCACAATGAAGAAAGGACCTGTCCAAAATGCCAATAGTACTCCTGATGACAAACAATTCCATGTTGGAGAAAGTGTGTTATTTTAGGACTCTACAAGCATTTTTACTTAGGGAACAAAAGAAAGAACTGAGTATCTCACTAATAGGGAAAAGGGGGAAGAAAATGGGAAGATGGATTTCAAAGGATAGAAAGTTGCAGATATGTGGGATGAACAAGCCTAGAGATTGTGCAACATGAGTACTATAGTTAATAATATTGTATTGTAGTTGGGGATTTTGGTAAAAGAGTAAATTTCAGGTGCTCTTGTGACACACACACAAAAAGGATAACTATGTGAGATATGATGGATATATTGATTTACTTAACTATTTCACTATGTATAATATGCCAAAACAGCATGTTGAATACCTTAAACATATATAATTTTTTACAGATGATATTAGCTAAAAGGCCAGGAAGCGATTATTTACATAATTTTTTTAAAAGAGAGAAAAAAATATGTCACTAACAAACTTCTACAGCATTCAAAAATTTAATATAAAGCAAATATCAATCAGAAAGCATTCCATTATGTTTTATAACTCCTACTATGCTTATTTACAGTAAAACTTGTTTATAATCAAGTTAAAAATATTTCTCATACCTCATACTTGATTAGGAAGTTATAGAGAGTCTCAACATCTTGATAATTACTGTTAGGAGCCAAAATTCTAAAAAATAAAATAAAAACAAAGGAGGAGAAATGATTGCTTTAAGAAAAAAGAATACCTTGACGTTTGTCCTAAAAGATACTCATACAAAACATAACTGCGAGAGATAACTTATTGTTTAATAAGCTTAAAGGTTTGCAACATTTTTTATCAATTAAAAATTATAAAACCATGAGTTTAAAGAGATCAATTTATTAAAATACGTTCACTTATTTGATACTTACACCATCAATTAATCAACAACCATAAGCATTCTTACATGTGAAATTACAGTTCACATTTGAGTTTCAATAATACAAATTTCTCAAAAAACAGAAATGTGAAGTGCATTTACATTCTATCTTTTAATCTGCAGATAAAGCTTGAAGATTTCCCACAGAAATGTTGAACCCATCCAAATGGACAACTGATGAAACTATCAGACACTTAAATCCTAATAAAAGACTGTGACTAAATTCAAATAACAATGTTTGAACTATTATCCTAGCACTCTATGAAAAACCAGTAGTTATCAGACTGTGTCAATTGTTGGAAATAACGCTGATTCATAAAAATAACAATGACAGAAACACAGAAGAAATAAAAATAAAGAAGGCAGGAAAATATTTTTCCTTCTAGCAGTAAAGTATTAATACTCATTTCTTTTCATTTTCCTATACTAAATATTTCTTAAGTCATTTCAGCATGAACAATTTTTTTCTTTTGGAAAAAAGAAAAAGAAAAGGAAACTAGTCCTGCAATTATAATATAGTGGTTCTGAGTACCTCAGTTTGTCTAGCTGTGTGACTTAGAATGAGTTGTTTAATTTCTATGTGCTTTATTTTCCTTATCTATTAAATGAGGAAAATAGTCCCTTTTTCATAAGGCTATTGAAAGAATTAAATGAATTATTATCAGAAAAGCCATTTTAACAGTGTTTAATATATAGCAAGTACTATACAGTATATTTCAATTATATTAATAACAATAACAACTATCATTATCACCTAATACAAATGCTCCTCAACTTAGCCCCAGGCTAAGTTGAAAATATCATAAGTGTATTTTTCAATTTCTGATGGGTTCATTGGGAGGAAACTCCACAGTTTGTCAAGGAACATACTGAATGTGTAATCACTTTCACACCATCATAAAGTTAAAAAATGCTAAATGAAACCATTATAAATTGGGAACCATCTATTGTTACCAACCACAAAATAAGTGCATGATGACGTAACTAATAAAAAATCAAGCCAACTCAATTAATTTTCACATTTCTAGTAACTTTTAATTATAACAATGTCTCTAGGTCTTCATGTCCTTGCCAATGCTTAATACTGTCAGACTTGAGAATTAACTGATCTCAATAACCTTAATCGCATCTTTAGACTATTTGGCCTTTATTATACTTGTGGGAAAGCTTTTTATAAATAATTTTTCAGGACATAGTCAAATTTTTTTTAAATGCTATGCTTCCTTGGAGGGTGCACATGAAGGATATCTTTAATAATATGCAAAAATCTGCATCAGACTATCAATTTCATGGAAAAACTTTTTTTCCCAACAAGTAATTTTAAAATACAAGCGGCAGGGGCTCACGCCTATAGTCCTAGCACTCTGGGAGGCCGAAGTGGGAGGATCACTTGAGGCCAGCAGTTGGAGACCAGCCAGAGCTGGAGAGTTGGAGCCTCCTGCCCCCACCTCTGTCAAAAAACAAAACACAACAAAATAACACTAAAACTCCAAGCTAAAACAAACAAACAAAAAACCTGAGGATAACGCACTGGGGAGGATATAATTTGCTTAAAAACATGAAAACAAAGCTATCTAGATAAGTTAAACCAATCCTCCAGAAAGGCAATAGGAAACAAACTAGAGTGTATTCTAATTTTGCAATTCAGTGAAAACAAACTATACAAATTATTGTGGAATAATTTAGACCTATTTTTTTTATGGCTTTAGCAATTATCCAAACTGTCCATAAAGGAGGGTAAGAACAAATTAGATGAAACAAAATGTTTTATATTAAGAGCCTTATAAGTTTCAAATTTCTGGTATCACAAAAGAACGTACCTAACTAGGGAATAAAATTAACATTTCTGTCCTGAAATCCTCTGTAGAAAAACTAATTTTAGGGAAATTAGTAATTTATTTATAGCAACAAGTCATATCCAAAGAAAGAAATTTTTAAAATTACATTATTCTAGTTTTCCAATTAATAAAAAATTAAATTTTTTAAACTCCTACCTTGGTTTTATTTATTTTTTTAAAAAGCTTTACTGACGTATAATTTATATATCCTAAAATGCACACTCAGTTATTTAACAATTTGATGATTTTTTAAAATAAATTTACAAATCTGTATAAGGATCACCCCAATCCAATTTTAGAACATTTCCCTCACCTAGAAAAGATCCCTTTTGCCCATCTACAGTGATTCTTTTTTTTTTTTTTTAATTTTTCAAGCCTTTTTCATTTTTCATGCAGTGATTCTTTGTTCTTACCTCCAACCCCAACTCCAGTCAACCACTAACCTGCTCTTTGTCTCTATAGAGTTGTGTTTTCTGGACTACACTGATTTCTCTGTCTGTAAGTTCTTTCCCTCTTACTCTTACAAAAGCAAAACTCCAGTAGATAATGCCTAACCCTCACAACATATTTGATGAGTAAATAAAAAAGTAAAATGCATACTCTAAAGATGTCCAGATCAGAACAAGAGACCCTCTATTCTCTCATTCAACAAACATTTGAGACCTACTATGAGCCAAGCACTGTTCTAGGCCCTCGGATGCAACAGTGAACAAAAAGACAAAGATCCAGAGTAGACCAAAGCATCATAGTTTCAAAGAGCATATGAAAGAAAAAAATCCTGACCAAGCACAGGGAGATAATGAAAGAAGAAAAATATCTCAGTTTTGTCCATTTGGCAGTCTCTTCCCACTTTTCAACTGCTACTTGTAAACAAAATAAGAAACACAGAAATCTTAAGTTTCTAAAAAAGAAGTCATTTGTTCCAAATCTAAATAGTTGATTATCTCTAAAATATGACAGAATTGTATTCTAATGAAGAAAGGTTTACTGGTATGTCAGCATCATTCACACGTATATCATTTTTATAATCAGAATAAAACTATACATGTTATTTTTTGAAACTAAGATATACATTATAGGATTTGTTATAAAATGTTATTTTGAAAGAATGTTTTGAGGTAAAGTGAGCCCAAAATAGACTAAATTTAAAATAGTCTATTAAAATGCACTCAACTTGGAGTTGTAATTAGACTTCATCACATCCAATGAACTTTGAATATAAGAAAAGGGAATTTGGCCTGGTATAAAAAATTACAAACTTTTACTCACTAGAAGTACAGCTTGTTGAAAATATATAAAAATAAAATGGAGAAAAATGGCTTATGGACTTGAATTCCTTAGTAATTCCCCACACAAAAATTCTTGAGAGGTCAACTTTCTCTAAAGTTTCCTCATTCTTTTTTTCTTATACCAGGAGGAAGACAAAAGACTTTTAGAATGAACTCCTAAAATTACCCTTCAATGGCAACTTTTTAAAAGAATGATAGAATAAAAGAATTAGCCCTTGGGAAGAATGAAATATTTTTCATAAAATGGCCATTTTTTATTTATGAATATATTCACATTTGTCCTTTCAAGAGAAATTCATAACAATCAGTAAGTATATGCATACTATTTGCTCAAATGCATATTATACTAAGACCGGTGGAATAAATAAGAAAATTATAAGACATAGTTCTTATTTTCAAGTTGTTCATCATCTTGAAATTTCACTCTAGAATTCTGGAATGAGTTTTGGGGAACAGATGTTGAAGCAGGATTTAATCTGTAGCTCATAGATGAATGTGCTTTGGTTTCCTTTATAATGGTATCAATAATAATACCTAATGACTTTTTGAACACTTATCTCCCTGGATTTAGTTAAGTGACCTTGAATTTAGTTTTGTGACCTACTTTCCTGCACCTCTGGCTCCTCACCTGTGAAATGAGGATAAGGCGGTGTTACCCCATAAAGTCACTGTTTAAAATAAATAATGTATCTGAAGTGTTTACCACAATGCAGGGCACGCAGTACATGCTCTGTAAAGATCAGCTACCATGGTAAGTGGTTTTCAGATGTAGAAACCAAGATTCAGAGTTTTAAGACACCCAAGATTAGACAGTAAGTGGTAGGAGGTATCGTGCTCTCTGTTGGTTTGACTCTGAAGCTCATGCTTTTCCCACTGATAAGGATAATCACCACCATCTTCTTGCCTTTAAATGATTTTGCCAAATCAAATGAAATAAAGTCCTTTTAAAACAGTTAAAATATTGCTTTTACATGTAAGCAATAAAAGCTCTTTGCCTTTTATCAAATGCTCTGGCAAATTATTTCATGTATGTTCAAACACTAAAACTTTATAGTAGTTATATCTTTATTAAAGCCACAAAGCAAATTGGTGACAGAATCAACACTCCCTAGAAGTCTTGACACTTAGTCACACAGGCACTCTGAGTTCTCTCTTTATCCATGAACAATAAGCATTAATGTTAATCTGAATCAAACAAACTTCATTTTATATCACTCAATATATGATTGATAAAAATCAATGTATCTCTTCAAGAAAAAAGACTATGCCACTCAAATTTTTAGAAACAAAAATTAAGGAATAACTTGACTAAAACTTTAAAATAATGCATTAATTCGTGACCAGCTGAGCAAGAGTGAGACCCATCTCTATTAAAAATACAAAAACTAGCCAAGTGTCTTGGCTTGTGCCTGTAGTCCCAGCTACTTGGGCCACTAAGGGAGGAGGACTGCTTGAGCCCAGGAGTTTGAGGTTGCTGTGAGCTATGATGACACTGCTGCACTCTACCCAGGATGACAGAGCAAGACTCTGTCTCAAAAAAAAGCATTAAAATTGATTAATTTTTTTAATTAAGATTTTAAAACTTCAAATAAAACTTTTCTCCTATCTGGGAAAAAGAAAACTGCAGACTCAGGAGCAGGGAAAGAAATTTAAAATATTCAAGTTTGATATTTAAATCTAGAAATTCAAAAGAAGATAAATATGTTCTTAGATATTTGTAAATCATGACTTACATCCCACAGAAGTAAATAAATTGTGGTCCCTTTTGGCAAAACATTTTACATTAATATTTAAATAATAAATATAGCATAAATAAATAAATAAAAAATAAATAATATTTAAAATAGTTTTTGAAAGTATAAAAAATTAAAGATGTTTTAAAAGTAACTGCATGAAGTAAAAATGTTTGTCTATAGCATTATATTTAAAGGATATATTTTTATATTCTCTGCAGCTAAGAAGTAAAAGATTAAATATCATTATAAACTATCATTACGTCATTATTGAGGATATTATTATTTACTGAACATCTACCGGGTGACAGTAACTGAAAAATGCTATCTCCTTTAATCTCTGCAATTTAATAAAGCAACTGTTATAAATTCCATATGAGGAAACAAACACAAAAAATTAACCTATTTAAGTAACAAAGCTAGAAAATGGATGGAGTCAAGAATCAACTTCAGATCATTCTGGCCCTCAAAGGTCTGTTCTTCTGTATTTAATGCAGTGACATACCTGAACAATACTATCAAATTTGGTTTTGTTGATGATAAATTGTATTATTAACAATTATTATTAGCAGTGTTATTATTATTATTATTGCTATTATTAACAAACAGGATGAAAATTTATAAAATCAACAATGAGGAAACACTGGGAGGTAAAAAGTCTTGGACCTTAGAACACTTTTTTGGGGTGTTATTTATTATAAGTAAAATTAAAATCCTAATTAAAATAAAATTTCTATTGTTAATTTAGAAAATCAGTTATGCAAATGGAAAAGGATCCAGATTTTGAACAAATGCTATATGTAATTTAAAATGGTAAAAGAGAAACACAAAAATTAAGCAATTTAAAGAATATTGTTAAAATTTTATATTCCTGTATTCCCTTCAGAGACATAATTTACACATGGACTAAATTAATCACATATAGGCATTAAACACAGAAACTTTTGAGTAGTCTGGACAAAATTCATAATTAAAATTTGAGCTATTCAGAATACTGGAAATTTCTTTTAAAAAGTTGGTGGTGAGAACAAGAGGATTTTTGGGGTAATTTTAATAATAATATTTGAGATTTAATCATAAAAGCAATTCTAGAGAAGGAAAATATCACTTTGATAGTTAAAGGAATAAATTATATGTCTTACATGCATGCTAGCATATACATTCAATCAGAACATACTAATAAATACTATAGCTTTATGCCAAATTTTTGCAGAAGGGTTAAAATACTATATACTAATTCTTTTATCTTGGATCACCAGGATATTCTTCTACTTTATTTTCTATATTGGCATTTAAACATAATTATATAATGGTTTTGATCACAATCTCTCTGCAATCAGTCTGCCAGAGTTCAAATCAGAGTTTTACCACTTTCCAGCTAAGTGATATCAGATAATTTACCTCTCTGTGCTTAGTTTCTCATTTGTAAAACAGGACAATAGTACCTATCTCACAGGGTTGTTAAGAGGATTAAATGAGTTAATATACATACATAATACATCTGGAACAATTCTTGGCTCAATAAAATGTTAGCTATCTTTATTATATCTCTCATCTTAAAAAATGCCCCAAATTATCAAATGTAGCTTGTCAACTAAGAAATAAATGAACATTCAGCTTGAGCTGCTTGGTGACTTGTTCTCTTCTTGTGAGGTACCTCCAGCAGTGAATTATTATGTGATCGATATGAATGGTAATGGTCATCTCCCCTTAGTCCTGAATACTGATATAAACATCAACAGGAAAAGTAAAGAAAATCAAAGGGCAGATGTCCTATATATCCCTAATGACATTTCTGATCCCTAATAATTATTACAAATAAGCTTAAAAAGTTGAGCCAAATTCTAACAAAACCATGATTGTTAACAACAGAGCAGTGGTCCCCAACCTTTTTGGAACCAGGGACCGGGTTCATGGAAAACAATTTTTCCATGGACCTAGGGGCTGGGGGTGGGGCAAGCGGGTGGTTTCGGGATGACTCAAGCACATTACAATTATTGTACACTTTATTTCTATTATTATTACATTCTCACTTACCATTCACTGATAGGGTTTTAATATAAATCTGTAAGCAATTGATTTATTATGGTCTCTATGCAGTCTAACCTCTCTGCTAATGATAATCTGTATTTGCAGCTGCTCCCCAGCACTAGCATCACCGCCTGAGCTCCACCTCAGATCATCAGGCATTAGATTCTCACAAGGAAGGCGCAACCTAGATCCCTCGCATGCAGTTTACAGTACGGTTCGCACTCCTATGAGAATCTAATGCCGTTGCTGACCTGACAAGAGGTTCAGGTGATAATGCAAGCAATGGGGAACAGCTGTAAATACAGATGAAGCTTCATGGCTTGCCCACCGCTCAGCAACTTCTACGTGGCCCAACTCCTAACAGGCCACGGCCTGGTACCAGTCGGCAGTCTAGGGCTTGGGGACCACTGCAATAGAGAACCCAGGCCATGGCAACAGAGCAAGATTCTATCTCAATCAATCCATCAATCAACAAAAATAAAACAGGTAGTATGAACAAAAGAAAGGCATAACATAAAACTGACTAATATTGGCTGTCTTTGAGAAGAAGAACAAGTGGCTGAGGTAAAAGGGGTGAAAAGAAGAATTTTTAATGTATATCCTTCTTCACCTTTTCAACTATTTATAAATAACATGAAGATATTATATGTGTTTTAAATGATCAAAAATAGTTTTTAATTGGGAAAAGAAAACTGGTAAATCATAAAATAAATTTGAGGAAATTATTCAGAAGACAACATTGAGGGATAAAACAGATGGAAAAAAATAAAAGAACAGTCAAAATATATGGCTGATAGAACGAGAGCCAGGAAAAGGAATTCCAAAATAAGAGAATTAAGAACAATAAGGGATAAGCAATATTTGGAGAGATGATGATTGAGAATTTCCAGAATTGAAGGCATGAATCTTCAGACTGAAAAAGCACACCATCTCAAGAGAGAGAAATGAAACAAAATCCATATCTAGATATATTGTGATAAAATTGTCAAGCATAAAAATTATAGAGAAAAATTTTGAAAGTCCTCAGTACTCAGGAAAAAACAGGACAGATTACCTACCAGAAAAGGCAATATGATGATAGCAGACTTCCCATTTCCAAGATGATAGGAAATAATGAAATTATATTTTCAAAATGCTTAGGAAAAATAATTGTCAACCTAGATCTACATCCAGCTAAATTATCAATTAAGAATGAAAGCAAAATAAAAACACTTCAGTCAGAATGAGAACATTTACCATTAACAGATCTTTGCTGAAAGAACCACTAAAAATTTGCTTCATTAAATAGGAAACAATTCCCAAAGGAATAGGATGAAGGAAGCAATGAAAAAATTTTTAAAAACTAACATGATAAAGCCAAAAGCAAAAACTATTTTATATAATAACAAATAATCTGGAGTGGCACAATGACAAAATTGCAAAATAAAATCTGTATACATCACTACCTTTAATAAAAATTTAATTTTGATTATTTTACTTGTCTTAGATCGACAGGTTGAAAATATACGGCTATATGCCAACAAAAATAATAAATTAAAAACATTAATAAACTATCTTAATATTAGCAAAAGAAAGATTAATTAGAAAATTTAAATTTATAGTTCCAGTTACATTATTGTTAAGGATATGTTGATTCTAAAAGGTTTATTATGCCTTATTAACAGGGATTAGCACATCAAAATATTAGTTAATTCCAGAGGTTTCTGATACATAATAATTATTGAGTGTCTTCTATATAGAAAACACCATCCTGAGGTGGACTCAACCTTTTCATATTATTAAAAAACACCCTTGAAGACACTGATTGTATCACTTTTCACCACTGGCAGCTGGTTGGCGTACTGAGGTGTTAAAAATTCTTTAGAGGCACAAGAGGATATTTCTGACAGTAGATGAAACTAATCCTAGAGTACAGGGTACACTCTAAACTTTTTGTATAACGACTCTGTAAAAAGCAATTAGAATCGATCATCTGGCTTTATCCCATATACTTACTATATACCTGTTATTTAAGTTAAAATTATTATGACAGCCCTTATTCATAACCTTTAATTGATTTCCCCCCAGTTTCATTTATTTTATTGGTGTTTAACCCCACTGATTTATTTAGTCATTTATTCCACCTGCTTCACTAAAAAAGACAGTGTTAGGTGGTTGTAGCATTTCTTATAATAAGACTTAATAGCAGGGAATTTTAATTAAATATCAGATCAATAAATCACTAGGTAGAATTAATCAGCTACAAAACAGGTAAATTTAAATAAAAGAATACTAATTGTGAATAAAAACAACTCCGAAAACAAATTAAAATATTTGTTATCTTCAAGAAGTAATCTTCATATTATATTTGATTATCTGATTTCGGTGTGATCTTCAAGGGAATTTTTGATGGAAGATGTTAAACTCTGTCATCCAAAACTGGATTTTACTGACTAAAATAAGGGAATACCGATACTTAGTATGCTCTAGGGGTGTTGGGAATAACTCTGGCATTTCTCTGCTGATATTAAGAATAAAAATAAGGTCTTTATTTCTAATTCTTTAGTGACAAATGCTGAGATGCACAGACAAGAGCTTCAAATAAGTAAAATGAAATCCAGTTATAAAAATTAAATCAATATGTAGATGCCACATATTTTCAGTTAATTTAACATAAATTTTATATTTTATATATAAAATTTCATATAAATATTAAAACAGTGCTTATCAAACTGTAACACAGATAACACAAAAGCTCTTACTAATAAAATAACTATATTTTACATATGTCTGTAGTGTCTTATAAAAATAATTGCTTGCCTATATTTATCTCTTCCATTACGTCCTGCATTTCCTTCTACTAACCTTAATTAACATAGTTGATATAAAAAGAGTAGGATTAAGCAATCAAGGATAACAGGTAACCTCAAGAGTCATTTGGGTGAATTACTGGAGGGAGGCTCCACCATCTGTTCTAGATATAAATGCTTTTTTTAATCTCCTCAATCTCTTTCTTCCAGTCTTTCTCCTTCCGACTTTTTTTTTTTTTTTTTTTTTTTTTTGAGACAGAGTCTTCCTTTGTTGCCCAGGCTAGAGTGAGTGCCGAGGCGTCAGCCTTGCTCACAGCAACCTCAAACTCCTGAGCTCAAGTGATTCTTCTGCCTCAGCCTCCCAAGTAGCTGGGACTACAGGCATGCGCCACCATGCCCAGCTAATTTTTTCTATATATATTAGTTGGCCAATTAATTTCTTTCTATTTATAGTAGAGACAGGGGTCTCACTCTTGCTCAGGCTGGTTTTGAACTCCTGACCTCGAGCAATCCGGCCACCTCGGCCTTCCAGAGTGCTAGGATTACAGGCTTGAGCCACTGTGCCCGGCCCCGATTTTCTTTACCTTTTCTTAGCTTTACTCCTCAGTTCTGTACCTCTCCTTTAAAACCTCTACATTAACTATTCATCTAATGTCATTCTGTAGTACTTTTAGCAGCATGTAGCCCTAAAAGGAGTTGCCCTCTGCCCTGCATGGTGGCTAACGCCTGTAATCCTAGCACTCTGGGAGGCAAAGGCGGGCAGATAGTTTGAGCTCAGGAGTTGAGACCAGCCTGAGCAAGAGCGAGACCCCATCTCTACTAAAAAAAATAAAAAGAAATTAGCTGGACAACTAAAAGTATATATATATAAAATCAGCTAGGCATGGTGGTGCAGCCTGTAGTCCCAGCTACTCAGGAGGTTGAGGCAGTAGGATTGCTTGAGCCCAGGAGTTTGAGGTTGCTGTGAGCTAGGCTGATGCCACGGCACTCTAGCCCAGGCAAAAGAGTGAGATTCTGTCTCAAAAAGAAAAAGGAGAAGTTGCCCTCTATCAGAGACTATAAAATCCTCCTTCAATCAACATTTATTGACCATCTACTACATGTTATCACCTGTGCAAGTCTCTAAATAGAGAAAAGTAAGATAGTTTCTGCCATAGAGGCATTTAAAGGCTTAGGGAACTGATAAATTATAAAAAATAAAGTTAGGTACCAAATGGTGGCATGATGATAAAGCAACTAAGTCCTTTCATTTTTAAACAGTAAGTTGTATTATTTTCTCTTACTCAACAAAGCCACTGATATATTTGGTGATGAAAGACTAGGGGTATGCGGAAAATCTTATAAAGAGATACAGCATTATCTGAGGAGTTGTGGGAACCCTAACTGAAGGGTGGGAGGTGAAGTCTAATTATTTAAGGGTTGAAAGGCCACGTCTCAAAGAAAGTAGGTCAGACCCAAACATGATAAAGCCCTCCACTATAGTTAAAGAAAACTTTTATTGACAGCTGAACACACACTGCAGTGAGTACAGATGCTGAAAAGTCACTTCTAAACATCAATGGGTATAGTTTTTAAGGTCTGTATTTTCTAAACATTAGCATGTCTCTAATAGAAACTTTTGCTTTAACAACTACCCTAATCTAAAGCAGCAGCCTAAAGAAGATGACCTTTTCTAAATAACCTTTTCTAAAACCTCAAGAGCTCAGCTATCAACATATACAGTAAATCAAAGAGGCTAACTTAATAAAATATTTTTTAAAAGTAAACTCTAAAACTCCAATATCTCTGAAGCAGCTAAATCATTAGTGGATCTGAAAAGCTGTTATCATTTTAAGATTCCTTTTTCCAGAAATCATGTATGAATATACCAATATATGATCTGTTCTTATGCTAAAATGTGGCAAGACATTAGTGGGAAAATTGATTTTTTTCTTTTTCACTGAATTTCTCAAATGGAAAGAAAAATAATTTTTAAAGACTTAATAAAATAAAAAACAGAAAGATGTCAATCACACACACTTTAGTATATCTGGAAAGAAAACAATTGTTTACATTGCCCCTGGTTCTCCAGTGTTTAGATAAGGAAACCATTAACAAAACTGCTCAAATTAATCTATATACACAAAAAATGAAAGATGAGAAGGAGAGAAGCAATTCCTAAAAAAATTTCAAACTTTATGACTGCAATTGTTTTAGAAAAACAGCTGTCTAAGGTATTTCAAACCCAAGCCACAGGAATGTGAGAGAGGTTATTAAAGTTTTGAAGATTAAATAATGCAATAAAAATTAATCATCTTCCTTTCCTGAATCCAAAAGGAGGTTTCATTTTCCAAAAGGCATATTCTATGATCAGGCATGAATGCCCAGGCAGCATATGATCATGTCCAAATGCACTTACTCACTGCTACATTTAAATACAACCAAATAAAATGACAGCTAGAAAACAAAAGCTATCTAAACTTGAGAAATCTTTTAATATAAAAGCATCCCCTCAAAATGTGCCAAGTTATTTATAATAGTAACTCCCTCTCCTTCTTCTCTACCGCACATATGATTCAAAATATGAAACTAGGCCGGGCGCGGTGGCTCAAGCCTGTAATCCTAGCTCTCTGGGAGGCCGAGGTGGGCGGATCGTTTGAGCTCAGGAGTTCGAGACCAGCCTGAGCAAGAGCGAGACTCCATCTCTACTATAAATACAAAGAAATTAATTGGCCAACTAATATATATAGAAAAAATTAGCCGGGCATGGTGGCGCATGCCTGTAGTCCCAGCTACTCGGGAGGCTGAGGCAGGAGGATTGCTTGAGCCCAGGAGTTTGAGGTTGCTGTGAGCTAGGCTGACGCCACAGCACTCACTCTAGCCTGGGCAATAAAGTGAGACTCTGTCTCAAAAAAAAAAAAAAAAAAAAAAATATGAAACTAAGAAAACATTATCTTACATTATCTAAAGCTACTTGAACTAGAAATCTAAGCATTCATGAAATTGATACAGAAATGTGAAGTTTTACATATTAAACCAAACATACTTGGGGGCATGATCTAGTTATATTTTTGCATTTAAAATGTTACAATATTTTTGTTTTATTTTTTTAAATAATTTCAACCTTATTTTATTTTACAAACATATTATAAAACCTTGGCAGGTTACAATTTCCCACCTCTACCCTCTCTCTTCTCTCTTCAGCTTCTAAACCACAAAGTTCATCATCTATTTCATAGACCAAAAAAATACCTAAAACACTTTTATTGTTGCTTTGAGTTTTCAAGTTGTAGCTGCACACATTTATAGTGTGCCTCAGAGTTAGATTACATGACCTATTGATTTAACTCTGGAGATGCCAGTTTAAGCACAAGACACATGCAGACATTCACTAATGTTCTTTGATAAGTGTACAAGTAGCAGAACTTTATTTTCAGAATTTGCAATTCAACTCTTCAATTAATTTTTTGCTCCATTAAAACTTCATCATCTTTATATACAAAGCCACAGGTTTTGTGGTTTTAAGAGTTACTAGATCAATCTAGATATAAGTTGATAAAGTATAAATTGAGACTAGATAGTACTGACCTAACAATAAATCTTAAAACACTTTATCTGGAAAGAAAACAAGTGTTTACATTGCTCCAGTGTTAAGGAAACCATTAACAAAAGTGTTCAAATTAATCCAATATACACATAAAATGAAAGCTGAGAAGCAAAGAAGCAATTTCTAAACCAACAGTAAATAAGCTAACTAAATTTCCTTTCCTACCCAAAAAGAAAGTGTATAGGAATCAGCCAGATACAATAGCTTGTGCCTGTAATTCCAGCTACTTTTGGGAAGATCACTTGAGCCCAGTAATTCAAGGCTGCAGTGAGCTATAATTGCACCACTGCACCCTAGCCTGGGCAACAGAAGAAGACCGCGTCTCTAAAAACAAACAAACAAACAAATGACAAAAAAAAAAAAAAAAGAAAAGAAAGTTTAGGAATCAGTAAGACCCTCACTCACCCTTTGTCAAACTTCGCAAAATTAGGTATTCTGCTCCCAATTGTATAACTGTCGGAAAACACCAAAATTTTCTTTCTTAGCCCATCAAGTGTTGTTCTTAACTACCAATATTTTCAATCTTACCACAGTTATGTTTAGAGCTTTATTAAAATTGAAATACACATTTTAAACATTTGAAATTTAACATATCAGCTGTAAGTAGAAAAAAAGACTAACATAATAGTTTGAAAAGTATTTTCACATACATCTCATACATTCCTTTGAAGAACGTATCAGAATTTTCATTCTGATTCATTCATTCAACAAGGAAAGAAACTATGGCTTAGGAGGTGTCCTCAAACTACGGCCCACGGGCCACATGTGGCCCACTGAGGACATTTATCCGAGGACATTTATCCGGACCGCCGGGTGTTTTTGCCGCTACCTGTCCTGCTCAGCAGCCGACTTGTCCCGAGCCCACAGTGCGCATGTGTGGAATGTGCACCACACTCTCCAACGGCCCTCCAACAGTCTGAGAGACAGTGAACTGCCCCCCTGTTTAAAAAGTTTGAGGACCCCTGGTTTAGAGAGAAGGTAGATGACATGCGCAAAGTCAGCTACAAGGGGATAGATAAATCTGGAACTAGAACCCCAAGCTCTTAGTTTACCAAATGCATTTTCATTCACTTCTTTAACTGAAGGATCAGATTAACAGATCACCGTATTATTGAATCCCAATGTAGTACTATATATGATCTACTATTTTTAAGACAAAAGGAAATAAAGCTGACGTACAATCACTTAAGCATGTATCACAAAACCAAATGAAACTGTCACATTTAATAAGCAGCAAAAAATGCTAATTGGCTTTGCAGCCACTACACAGTTGAGTGTAATTTCCAATGTTTAAAAAATTTTAAATCCATATTTAGCCAAAATAAATTTCTTAAACTGAGCTAATTTGGAATTTAACGTGATTCTGTTTCCTGAAAGATTTTAAGGACCACCTGTACATTTGAAAAAATGTAATTATTAACTTCTATTACATTTTTATTTAAATGCCTACTGTCTGAAGGGTTAAAAAAACTATGCAATTTTGTAGTTTCCTGTTGATTAATGGTTAGATGAGCAAACATTTTTTACTCACACCACCCTCTACTGGTAGCTCAAGAGAAAAACTTTCTAATGTAACATGACAGATTATATTAGTTAAGTGTGATCTCACACCATCTGCATACAAATTCTCAGGAAAGCTTGTTAAAATACAACTTCCCTACTTTGCACAATATCTACAGATATTTTCAATTCGGTTAGCCTGGGTTAAGACCTTAAACTTTACATTTTTATTTTTTTTTTTTTGAGACAGAGTCTCACTTTATTGCCCAGGCTAGAGTGAGTGCCATGGCGTCAGCCTAGCTCACAGCAACCTCAAACTCCTGGACTCAAGCAATCCTGCTGCCTCAGCCTCCCAAGTAGCTGGGACTACAGGCATATGCCACCATGCCCGGCTAATTTTTTCTATATATATTAGTTGGCCAATTAATTTCTTTGTATTTATAGTAGAGATGGGGTCTCGCTCTTGCTCAGGCTGGTCTCGAACTCCTGAGCTCAAATGATCCGCCCACCTCGGCCTCCCAGAGAGCTAGGATTACAGGCTTGAGCCACCGCGCCCGGCCAACTTTACATTTTTAAATTCCCCAACAAACAAGTTGAGCATCACTGGCTTGGTTATTAATAGTAATACCAACAGCTTACTTTCAAAGCATGATAACCCTGTGAAATGATGGGAAGGTATTATTATGCCTGCTTTATAAATGATGACTGAGGCTCAAAATAGCTTTAATAATTTGCCTCAGGTCACATGCAAAAGGTAGCAGAACCACCAATGTTTTCTTATTCCTAGGGTTATGTAACCTTAAGAAGAAAGAATAATAAAATTTTTTACCCTTAAAATTCAAGTAATCATTTCTTTTAGAAACAGCTTATGTAAGCAACATATACTATAACTTCTCAACCCTCGCTTAGAGAGTCTGTAGAAATGCCTATGCCCAAGCCCAAATACTTTTTTTTTTTTTAACGCCCAGATGATTATACTATAAACCCCACCAGGGTTAAGAACCACTTAGAGGTCAGTGATGTTCAGCCTTTAATATGCCAGAATCACCTAGAAGACAAAGACTACTGGGCCTCATGCCCAGAGTTTCTAACTGAATAAATGTGAGAGGGCCTGGTTCAGGCTGGTGACGACGCTGGTCTTCTGACTGCACCTTGAGAACCACTACATAAGCATATTGGCTAGTGGTTCTCAACCTTGTCTACACATTAGAATCACCTACAGGAAATTTTAAACTCTTGACAGCCAAGCACACCCCGGACCACTTACATCACAATCTTTGGGATGGACCTGCAGGCATCAATATTTTTTAAAGCTCCTAAAATTAAAAAGGTTTCTCTACAGCAGAGAGCCATTAACATGCTAGTAGATATACAGTGATTTCTCAAGAAGGTAGTATAGTATGCAAATATTTCCAAAGCTTTGTGAACCAGAAACACTTTAGTCAAGTCATAATTAAAAGGCTCCAAATGTGTGAAATACTAGCCATAAGATAAAGTGGAAACCGGTGCATGCCCTGAGACACTCTTCTCCAGCCTCATCTTTTGCCAGATCCTTCCTCCCTCCATTGCATATATATCCCTATTAAAACACTAATACTTTTTGGTTGCAATGATCTGTTTTAATGTGACTACATTATTTCTACAAGTTGTTTGGAGTCAGAGGTTACATCTTATTTATCTTTGGTTCTCCAGTGCCTAGTATGATACAAGCATAACTGGTGCTCAATTAACATTTGTTGAGTGAATACAGATTTATATCCTTACTTTCTGTAGAGAGGTATTATAAAGCATGACTTTTATGCAACCTAGAATGAGCAACAGTTTATTTTATATAGCTAAAACAAGAACTGAGTATTTCACCCTCATAGGGCTACTCTTACTTGTTTTAATTATAAAGGGACTATTTGCACTTACAGGTAACATTTAACTTGCCTTAGGATTTGCCATATTTTTAATTAATTAATAATTTAAGGATGGCAAAAGCCTTTGAAAATTTTTTATTTAAGAGTCATTTAGGCCAACTCTGATCTAAAAGGAGGTAAAAAATGCCTTTTATATTAACAATGAGATGAAGTTTCCAAAAACTATTAAGGAAAAAAGGAAAAAAATATATGTTTTGAAAAATCCAAGTTTCTCAAACTTGGACATAGCAAAATCAATTCAGTTTTGTTTTCATTTTTTTAACTTGTAAAGAATAGTATTTTTCTATTAGCAAATTGTGTATCTAATTCAGGTCAAACAATTTTGGTATATACCAATACAACTGCAAAATTTAGAATTATCTTCCTTTAGTGACACAAAGAAAGCATTTCATTTCATGCTATAAGGTGCTATGGTCAATTCTACGGCTTTCTGACACTATATTTTCTATATGCATCATAAATATTTAAAATATTATAATCATGTATAGTATAAGTCTCGAAGCATCATAAAACTATGCTGCTTCTCAAACTTATTTCAGTTTGTAATTTTGTGAAACTGTTTGGAGGAAACAAATCATGTGGAAAAATGTATTAATATATAGTCATTTTAAAAGGGTAATGATAATTACCTTAACATATATTTATTCCTTAACCACTTCGGTACAGCACTCACCAGCCACGAAACCTTGCCCACAGCCGGCACTCATAGTCCGCACGGTAGTTTGTGCTGTGCATTGACGACAAGTCTGTTTTGCTCTTGTGTGATGAGGAAAGCTTGAAAGCACTGAAAGCTTATTTTACTTTACAGGCAGCTTTACTTGTAACGTGAATCAGAATAGGTAACATAGACATATGTTTTCATTACGTTATTTTTAAATGTTCACAATTTTATTTTGATAAATGAAAAATTAGAAAAGTCATATCACGGCTGTCGGCTACAGTCGACGCTCGTACCGAAATGGTGGAGTAATTACTGAGTACCCATTATGTGCCAGGTGCTGTTCCACGAGCTATAGTTACACAATAAAGAAAATCAAGTTCTTCATGAAGATTACAATCCGGTGGGGTTTTTTGTAGAAAGGTGAAAGGTGGAAACATTCTTGTGGTCTAAACTAGAAATAGGGATTCTTTGCAGAGGAGGGAAAAAGAGTTGAATCTAAAAGTTATTAATTTATAAAACTAGCTGGAAGACTCCCAGCAACTCTGAAAAAGCTGATAAACCTAGAAGAAGTAACAAATACATGAAACTTTAAAATTAATAGTATTTACCTCTGAATTCCTTCAAGAATATCCTTCACAGCTGCCATTAACTTTTGAAGATAAATAAATGCTTCTTCAAATGAAGCTATTTTTGAAGTAGTCAGAGCTGAATTTGAGCCCAATCTTTGAAACACATCCATGCTAAAATAGTGAAAAAGAAAAGATACTCATAGGTACACATGTATTATTAATGTAATTCAAGTACTTCCATTGCCAATGTATAAAGTAACATTTATTATAAATCATCTATAATAATGCTGATCTATTTAAATTAGAAATAAAAGATAGTGATAGGCCCGGCGCGCTGGCTCACGCCTGTAATCCTAGCACTCTGGGAGGCCAAGGCAGGCAGATTGGTAGAGATAGTGACTGTGAAACCAGCCTGAGCGAGATCCCGTCTCTACTAAAAATAGAAAGAAATTAATTGACCAACTAAAAATATATATACAAAAAATTAGCTGGGCATGGTGGCACATGCCTGCAGTCCCAGCTACTCGGGAGGCTGAGGCAGGAGGATCGCTTGAGCCCAGGAGATTGAGGTTGCTGTGAGCTAGGCTGACGCCACGGCACTCACTCTAGCCTGGGCAACAAAGTGAGACTCTGTCTCAAAAAAAAAGATAGTGATATGTGAAAGTCTGGACTAACTTTCATGCAAAGGATCTAGGTCAGACACTATACAGGTCTAATCTAAAGTATCACTGTAAAAGCTATGTGAATAATGTTTCATTCTAAAAGACTGTAAGAGATAGAGGGGAAGTAATACTATCAATCTACATTCAAGTCAGTACTCAAGAAGGTAAGGATAAAGCAAAAATTAAATATCAGATTAAGTGTCTGTTGAAACTGGAAGTTTATCATAGTAATTCCACTTCTAGAAATCTATTATAAATTAATAACAGTTATTCACAATCGGGCAACAATTAGTACCACCCCAAATGCCAACAATATAAAAAGTGTTAAGTAAATTAACACTTTTAATGTTAATTAGCCACTTGACGAAATACCAAACTATTAAAATGATACTTATCCCATCTATGGAACAGAAAAATAAAGGTATAAAAAATTTACTTATATAACATAATAACAACCATATAAAAATAAAAAAAATACTGTAAGGGGGTTGAATAGTTTCCACCCAAAATTTGTGTTTATCCAGAATCTCAGGATGTGATCTTATTTCAAATAGTTTTTGCAGATGTAATCAGTTAAGTTCAAATGAAGTAACACGGGATGAGAGCCGGCCCTACTCTATGTGAAGACAAATGCAGAGATTAAAGTGGTACATGTACAAGGCAAGGATTGCTGGCAACCTCCAGAAGAAAGGAGAAAGGCACGGAACAGATTCTCTCTTAGAAGACCCAGAATAAGCAGGCCTGCAGACACATGGATTTCAGATGTTTGGCCTCCAGAACTGTAAGCAAATAAATTCTATTTCAAGACACCAAGTTTATGGTAATTTGTTATGGCAGTCCTAGTTACTAGAAACTAATACAGGTGCCTAAAAACAAAGCTAGGTGTACTAAATAATATTAACAACGTTAACTCTGCTTAGTTAGTAGTACTCAAGGGAATTTTATGCTCTACATTATTTTCCGAAGTGTTATTTTTATGATTGTGGTAAAATACACATAACATAAAATTCACCATTTTGCCCATTTTAAAGACTATAATTCAGTGGCATTTAGTACATTCATAATGTTATATAACCATCACCACGATCTAGTTACAGATCATTTTCATCATGCCAAAAGAAAACCCTAAATCCATTAAGTGGTTACTCTCTATCCTCCCCCACGCCCCCCTACCAAACTCCTACAACCACTAATCTGTTTTCTGCCTCTATGAATTTGCCTAATCTGAATATTTGTGTGCAAATTTATTTTTATTTCATTTATTTATTTACTTTATTTTTGAGACAGTCTCACTCCGTTGCCCAGGCTAGAGTGCCATGGCGTCAGCCTAGGTCACAGAAACCTCAAACTCCTGGGCTCAAGCAATCCTACTGCCTCAGCTTCCTGAGTAGCTGGGACTACAGGCATGTGCCACCATGCCCAGCTAATTTTTTATATATATATTTTTAGTTGTCCAGATAATTTCTTTCTATTTTTAATAGAGACAGGGTCTCACTCTTGCTCAGGCTGGTTTTGAACTCCTGACCTTGAGTGATCTGCCTGCCTCAACCTCCGAGTGTTAGGATTACAGGTGTGAGCCACCGTGCCCAGCCTGTTTTTAAAATAAAAACCATGAACTTATTTTATTTGAAAAATATTTAACTTTCTAAGATTTCTCTACATTTAAAGCCTATTCATCATAGAAAACTGGAAAAATACAGGAAAGTAAGAAGAGAATATGTAATATTAATAGCATACCATCCAGAGATAAACATTATTAATATTCATGAGTTCTTCATCTTTTTCTGGGTATAAATGTAAATTGTGGGGGAATGGAGAGATTGAGAGAGAAAATAGAAAACATCTTCTAGGAAAGCTAACAGTAAATCAAAATCTACCTATTAGATACTATTATTCCAAACACCTCCATTACAGTTTTTATATAGAATTATAACAATTTACATAAAAGGACGAGGGCACTAAAATTCCTCCAAGATTTATCCTAAATGACAGAATGTGGGAAAAATGTGAAAGAGATGAGGATGAGAATGGCCATAGCAGTCATAGGATTGGCAGGAACAATCTCTTGCTATAGGTACTATTATTTTGGTCCTGTCACTTCAGATAGTATCAGCAAATCCTGTTGGCTCTCCCTTTAAAATATACCCAGCATTTGACCATCTCTACCACAGTTACCATCTCTACCACAGTGAGTCATCATCATCTTCCACTTGGATTATCACAGAAGACACCTAACTGGACTTCCGACCTCACCCTCACCACTTCAGTCTATTTTCAATATGGCAGAGCAATCTTTTTAAAATATAAACCTTATCTTGTCATTTCTTTGCTTAAAATTGTGCCATATCTTTTATTAACAGTAAAATCCCTAAATTCTTACAATGGCCAACAAGGCCTGATACCGTCAGCACACTTACCCTCCCCACTTTATCTCCTCCTACTTTGCCCCTTGTTCTAGCCACACTGGCCTCCCCTTCAGTTTGCTGAAATTACTAGACATATTCCTTCAAAGTCTTCAAAGTCTTTGTAAATCCGGTTCCTCTGTCTGGAATGTCTTTCCTGTAAATATCTACACAGCTCGCATTCTCACCTTCTTCAGGACTCAGCACAAATATAATTTTTTAAAATGAGGCCATATTCACCTGACCTCTTGCCAACCAACTACCACTGGACAACTTTTTGCAGGGAAAACACTTCTACAACCAGCAGGATGCAGAAAATGTTTTCCAAGAGTTCGTTGAATCCCAAGGCACGGATTTTTACACTACAGGAATAAACGAACTTATTTCTTGTTGGCAAAAATGATTGTAATGGTTCCTATTTTGATTAATAAAGGTGTGTTTGAGACTAGTTATAATGATTTAAAATTCATGGTCCAAAACTGCAATTACTTTTGCACCAACTTAATATTCATGTTATCTTTTCTTTCCTCTTAAAACTTCATGACCATATGAGACCTACTACCAAGTGCCTAAAAGTATAAAAATCTACAATAAATAAACCATTTTCCCTTGATTCTAGTATTTTTTAGACACTCTGTAATATATTAATTATTAGATCCATGACTAAAATTTAGAAGTACTTCACTTGAAAATGTGTCTTAAGGTTGAAGAAAAATATACTGAGCATGTTACTTTTTAAAAGTAACTAACATACAATATAAAGATATGTACCCTGGGTTTCCAGACTTTTTAATAGCCTGCTTATATTTTATTTGCCCAACTCTTACCATTAGAATGCAGATAAATATTTCTGCCTATGTTTCTCATTGATATTTATGTTCTCAGTACCTAGATTGTGCCTGGCACATAGCAGATGATAAGTATATGTTTGATCAATAGATGAATGAAATGAAAGAATGAATATCTGACTCAAATATACCTCTGCAGTTGCTCTTGCCTTTGAGAATCTGCTC
>VSMD01016977.1:0-37892 GCA_008750895.1 Mirza zaza
AACCATACTTTCACATTTAATATAATTTTATTAAAATATACAAGGAAAAATAAACACCATCAACCATGGTGTGATAGGATAAGATTATGATCTTTCTCTATAAATAGAAAAATACACAGTTTTACAGGAAATACATCAATTGGTATTTAATAAAAAGAGAAGAAAGCATGATTGAAATATGTTTTAAATATCCCAAAGAATTAGCCACTTTATATTTGTTAAAAGAAAAGATCATTTTATATTTATTTAAAGAAAAGACCATAAGTCATATCTTGTGGAAGAGCTTCATGTCACCATTTTGAAACTCAGGAACACTCAGGTTGCCTTTATAACCAGACAATGGCAGCACACTACCTCCCCCTGGTGGCAGCATGCCCAAGGTGTAGGATAAATATCTGAGAAGTAAAATATTGCCAATTTATGTGCAAGCTCTAAAAGCAAAAGAATAAGTATTTAAAGCTCTGAAAAATTCAGTTTCAAATTGTGGTCTGGACAACTAACCTATATTAAATCCAATGTGACATATTTATAACATTAACCTCTATCTACACTATTGTAAATAAAATTTCATTAAAAAATAATACCTGATGTGCCTGTACCTTTAGCTTCATGTTCACAGATCAGTTGGGATCTGCTTATTTGATATAACCATAGACATAGTACTCCATGTAGTCTCACTTTTACTTTAGAGATAAATCTTTCTATATTTTAAAGATTGTGTTGATCACAGTTGGAAAATCTTATGACTTCTTTGGGACTTTAATAACCATTAAATGCAGACTAGCAAGAACAATGAAAAATATTTGTCTTAGACTTCTGGAAGTCTGGTGGATAAAACAGAGTTCATAATAAGGTTATTGGAAGAAGAAAATAAGCAATTGTATCAAGTCATTATTTTTTTAAAAAACATTCAGGATAACTCTATTTGAAACAAATTCCAAAATCTCATTTAGCATCATGTCATCTCATCCTATCAGTTAAAATAAAAATATGACACAAATGAGGTCGGTTATTTTTTTATTCTCATCAAGAAGTGAACAATGCCATATGTTCCCATTCACTGTCTGTACTTCGTACTATTTTCTATTTCTTTTGTTTGTTAATCTCAATTTACAATGTCTGGCTTTCAGGATAAGTTCTGGCATTTCTTTCTATAGATGTCAATTATATCCAATTGATGGTGTTATTGAGTTTCACTATGTCCTTACTGATTTTCCACCTCTGGATCTGTTCATTTTTGATAGAGGGGTATTGAAGCCTCTAACTATAATCGTAGATTCATCTAGTTCTTGCAGTTCTATCAGGTTTTGCCTCACGTATTTTGATGCTTTGTTAGGTGCATATACATTAAGGAGTATTATGTCTGCTTAGAGAATTGACTCCTTTATCATTATGTAATGCTCCTCTTTGTCTCTGATAACTCTCCTTGCTCTGAAGTCTGTTCTGTCTGAAATTAATATAATGACTCCCACTTTCTTTTGATTAGTGCTAGCATGATGTATCTTTCTTCATCTATTTATTTTTAATCTATATGTGCCTTTATATTTAAAGTGGGTTATTTGTCGTTAACATAACAAAATAATCCTATTCCTCTTTCCCATCCCCTGTGTCATTACTATCATCCATTTCACTTATATATAGGCATGTATAAATATATATATGCATACATAATTGATTACATTGCTGCTATTATAAATTTAAACAAATTGTTATCTGTTAGCTCAATTAATAAGAAAAATAAAAGTTTTTCTTTTACTGTCACTTATTTCTTCTCTAATACTCTTCCTTTATGTAAATCTGAGTTTCTGACATATATTTCTTTCTCTTTCTCTCTAAAGAGCTGCTTCTAACATTTCTTACAAAGCAGGTCTACTGGCAACAGATACCCTCAATTTTTTTTGTTTGTTTGAGAAAGTCTTTATTTCTCCTTCAGTTTTGAATAATAATCTCACAGGGTACAGAGCTAGGTTGGTGGCTTTTTCTCTCAACAGTTTAAATATTTCACTCCACTCTCTTCTTGTTTCCATGGCTTCTCAAAAGAAGTCAGATGTAATTCTTACCTTTGCTCTCCTAGGTTCTTCCAGGATTTTTCTTTATCTTTTATTTTCTGCAATGTATATATTATATGCCTAGGTGTAGCTTTGGGGAACATGTATCTTGCTTGGTGTTCTTTGAGCTTCCTGGATCTGTAGTTTGGTGTCTTGATATTAATTTGAGAGACATTCTCAGTTATTATTGCTTCAAATGTTCTGTCCCTCTCTCACTTTCTTCTCTTTCTGGTATTCCCAATTATGGATATTTATGCCTTTTTAGTTGTCCCATAGTTCTTGGATATTCTGTTCTACGGAGGTTTGAGAGTTTTTCTTCCTAGTATTTTTTATTTTTGCTTTTCAGTTTTTAAAGTTTCTCTTGAGATATCCTCAAGCTCATAGATTCTTTCCTCAGCATGTCCATTCTACTAATAAGCCCATCAAAGGCATTCTTCATTTCTATGACAGTGTTTTAGATCTCTAGCATTTCCTTTTTATTCTTTTTTAGAATTTCTATGTCTTTGCTTACACTGCCTATCTGTTCTTGTGTGCTGTCTATTTTACCCATTAGAGTGCTTAGCATATTAAAATTATTTTAAATTTCTCATCTGATAATTCACATATCTCTGCCATATCTGGTTCTGATGCTTGCTCTGTCTCTTCAAACAGTTCTGGGGGGGGGGGGTTGTTTTTTACTTTTAGTATGCCTTGTAATTTTTTCATGATAGCCAGACATGATGTGTTAGGTAAAAGGAGCTGCTTTATATAGGATTTCTATAAGATGGTTGTAAGGTGTGGAGGAAGAAGAAACATTCTGTAGTCCCATGATTAGGTCTCAGTCTTTAAGTGAGCTTGTGCCTTTGAACTGTGAACTTCATCAGTGCTTCCCATGACCCTTCAATCCCCCTTAGTTAGGGACAGGATGGATAGAGCCAGCTGGAGTTGGGTATTTCATTGCCCCCAGGTAAGTTAGACATTGATAAAACACCAGCAGGTTAAGCTCTGGTTAAATAGTTTCTCAGGGCATGCCTTGTTAAGAAGAATAGAATACTCTTGCTATATTTTAGAATGGTTCCTTTTCCCCTCCCCCTGCTGAAACACAAGGAGTTTTTTCTTCAATATTCACTGTGAAGACCTGGTTAAGTTCCTGGTTAAACTCACAAAACTGTGTCCTACTGGAGATTTTCACTATCAGAATTCCACAATGACCCTCCAGAAATTCATCGATTGCAATTTAGATTTTCCTACCGGGCACTGGTTCCTGCAGAGGTTTCTGCTTATGGGTATCTGCTGTGGTAAGTTGTGATTCTCTGTATTCACCTGTCTCTCCAGTTTTAGGGACAGTGGTTTGCCCTATGACCTTATTTCAAGAAGAGTTGGTGAATTTTCAGTTTGTTCAGCATTTTACTTAATAGGATGGAGTAGAGCCTTCAAAGCTTCTTATGTGTAGGAATTAAAAAGCAGAAATATTTTGCTTTTTTTATGCTTTCCCTTCATTTGCTAGACTTCTAAATTTTGGGATCTCAGAAACCAGTACTTAGTATTCTTCCTATTTCTGTCTATAATTTTTCCTGATGTTATCCCATCTAGTCCTATGGCCTTAAACATCATCTAATGGATTCTGGTTCTAGGTAAGATGGAACAAGCCCACTTTCTCTTGTTTATCCTACTAAACACAACTATAAAACTGGGTAGAATGCACACAGCATATATTTGAGGACTCTGAAAAGTAAACAGTAGCGAGGAGATTACGGAGAAAGGTCAGAATTCAAAATTCACCACCATTGAACTCTAGTGGTGAATTTATCATTTTCCCCCTCTGATCCCCTAGCCTGAATGCCAAACAGCATGAAATTTAAAAATAGACATTGTCCTGGACAGAGAAAGCACCAGGAAAAGCTCTCTAGTTCTGGCTCAAGGAACAGGCAAAGAACTCAATGCCCAGAGAGGGTACAGAACCCCCTGTTTTGCTTTTTTCTCCTCTCCATTCTCTCACACCTCACCCCCTAAGAAATACGAAGGCAGCAGTAGCAGGAGGCTCCATGTAGTGAGAGCCCACAGGAGTCAAAAAGGAAGGGAACCTTTGCTATTTTTGGAGCTGTGATTCTCAAGAGAATCAGAAAATCTCCTTTGCTGCTTCTGTGTGTGTGTGTGTGTCCGTGTCCCTGTGTCCTCTCACTGCCTGGCCCCAGATATGAGCACAGTCACAGATGCACAGGACAGCACAGGGCAACTAAATCTCTCCCTTCTTGGTTGAAGGTCCAAAAGGGAGAAGATCCAAGTATTCAGAAAGTACTGAAGAGATCCAAGAGAAGAAAGAGCTTGTAAAAGTAAACCCATTAATTTGCTTCTGAACTTCTGGGCTCACCCTAAAGCTGTGCATTTGTGAATCTGACCCTAACTAGTTTACCAATAAGATAAGAGATAAGATGGTCCACTTTCCAGATCCCAAACTTGCCAATGGGTTGTACACATGCAGGAAAGATCCGAATAGCACTGTAAAGGTCTTGAAAACTAAACTGATACTGAAATCATAGTCCCTGAAAAGGTGGCTGAGCCCTTTGACCTGAACCTGACAAAGTCTGCTAAAACAAAAATATCAACATTTTTCATAGGACTTAAACAGAACCCATAATCTCATTATTTAACGTTCAAAATGTCTATGGTACAATCCAGAATTTTTTGCATGTAAAAAGCAGGAAAATAGCAACTTGCATGAGAAAAGACAACACATACCAATATTGAGATGACACAGTTGTTTAAATTATCTGACAAAGACCTTAAAGCAGCTTTTATACAAATATTTCAGCAAACAATTTCAAACACTTATGAAATGAATGAAAAATAGAAAGTCTCAGAAAATAAGTAAAAATATAAAGAAGGACCTACATGGAAACTTAGAACTGAAAGAATATGGTACCTTCAAAAAACTTGATGGAATTAGACATGACCAGATATCAGTGAACTTAATGATAGATAAATAGAAATTATGCAATCTGAACAACAGGAAAAAAGATTGAATAAAAATGAACAGGATCTTAGGCACCCACAGGACAATAGCAAAAGATCTAATTCATGTCATCAGAGTTGCAGAAAGAGAGGAGGTATGGTGATGAAAAAATTTGGAGAAACAATGGCTGAAAACTTCCTAAGTTCGGTGAAAGAAATAAGCCCATATTCAAAAAGCTCAATGTACCCCAAACAGGGTAAATCCAAAGAAATATATTCCAAATGCATCGCAATAAAACCGGAAAGCTAAAAACAAAAAAAAAAACCTTGAAAGAAGCAAGGAATAGAGAGGCTTCAAGAATGACAGTCATGCTTATAATTTTGAAAATTAAGTGAATTGAAATGCCATTTCTGAGAGAGAGAGAAGAATAACAGCAGGTTTCAAAGGAGAATATAATGAGTTTTAATTTCAGGGGTCTTTGGTACACACAACTGGAATTGTACAATAAGAAACTGAAAATGAAAATGTGGAGCTCCAGGAAAATTCTGAGCTGGAGATATGAATTTGTAAGTCATTACGATCATTGAATCTGTGGAAACAGCATAGAGAATAGGCAAAGAAGTTAGACTTCAGCTAGGCTATGCAACCATAACAAGTCAATCTTAGAATCTCAGTGGGATAATATAATAAAATTTTGTTTCTGGCTCACAGCACAGTGCAGGGCAAGTCATGTAGCCTCGTCCATCCTGTAGCTTTGCCAACTGGAACAACATGCCTTCCAAGTTCAACATGACTGTGGAAGACATTTGATATTTACTTCCACTCACCTTCCCTTGGCAAGAATTAGTCCTATGGCCCCAATCCGAATGCAAGAGAGGCTGTGAAATGTTCCTCTGTGCCCAGGAAGCGAAAATGTTGGGGGAAACACATAGCAATGTGTTTGTCACGAGGGCCAAAGACAGATCCTATGAACCGAGCCAAACAATGACAACATAGAAGTAAAGACAAGTTATGGCCACCTGGTCTTATGCTTTCATATCAGTGTTTAATACTTTTTAGTCTAAATCTGTCCTTCACCTGAAATATTCATTTAATCCCTAGAATGCCCTCATCCCTGCCACAGCTGGGTCTCTGAAAATTTCCTCTGGCTCTAACATTCTCTGATTCATACACCAAGAGTCAATTGCCATATAAAACTGAAACTGAACTTTTGGAATAACCCTTCTCCACAGCTTTGAACACTGTGGAATCATTCCTTCCATGATTTCCCTGAGGTTTTTCTTCAATCTGGACGTAGAAGAATGAGATGCAATAGGTCACTTTGAGGGAAGATACATTGCCGTATACATGCCCTTATCTCATTTAGTATATAAATTATTTTACTTCAAAATAATGAAAATGGGAAGAAAACTAATTTCAGTCATGCCGTTTATTTGCATAAACATTTTCTGGATGCCAACTCTGAGCACTTTTTAAGAAGATGGTGCAGTGGTAAACAGGGAGCTAGGTTTTCCAATGGGGAAATAAACACATAATGTCAGGTAGAGATGACGACTATAGAGAAAGGCAAAGCAGAACAAGGAAAGAGTGGAGGGTGTCGGTGCTGTTTTAGATAAGATGTTCAGGCACCTCTAAGGAGAAGGTGACGCCTGCTACAGATCTGCATGAAGTAAGGAGTGAGCTATGCAAAGGTCTGTGGAAAGAGCATGCCAGTTGGAGGGGTCAAAAGAGTGAAGGCCTTGAGGCAGGAACAAGCTTGGCAAGGAGGCCAGTGTGACTGGAGCCAGAAAGTGGTGGGCAGTGAGGTTGGACAGGTAGATTATGCAGGGCTGTGTAGGCTTGTGAAAAGAGTTTAAATTTTGGTCCAGGTATGATGGGAATTTATTAAGCAGGGAAGTGATGTGATCTTGCTTCCCTTATTAAAACATCACCATGGTGCCTGGGTGGAGAATTGATTTTAATGGGCAAAGGTGGAGGCGGGTGAGGTCAGAGATCATTTGGGAGTTTGTGGTAGTAATCCAGGCAGGTGCTAGCCCACTGCTATTTAATATAAAGAAGTCTGCCTGAAAGGAGCCTGAGTCCTGAGAGGAGGGCCATGCTCCCAAATGGTTATAGCAGGCATCCTCAAACTACGGCTCGCAGGCCACATGCGGCCCATGGAGGACATTTATCCGGCCTGCCCGGTGTTTTTGCCTTTCGCTACTGCTGCCTGTCCTGCTTAGCAGCCAACTCATCCCGGGCCCACAGTGCGCATGTGTGGAATGTGCGCCGCACTCTCCAACGGCCCTCCTACGGTCCCAGGGACAGTGAACTGGCCCCCTGTTTAAAAAGTTTGAGGACCCCTGGGTTATAGTGTGCAGAGGTAACTGGTCTCGTGGGTGTGCGTGCACAGTGTCGTGGGAGTGCTGGGAGAGGGAAGCACCTAAATGGGCCCGTGGGAGTCAGAAAAACTGTCAAAGGATGAACACCAGGTTGCCTGGCAGACAAATGTGGGAATGGCATTCTAAAGGGAAAAAATAGAAAGTTATTAATACAGAGAGAACTTACTCTTTTATACCTTGTCGAACTCGATTTTTCTTTTTCTTTCTTTTTTCTTTTGCAGCTTAACGGAAGAAAAAATGCTCATAGTGAAAGAATTTGAGAAGATACCTAAGCCAGGAGTAAGTCTTAGATGATCCAGAGTGTTAAATACAGCTGGATTCAAACATCCCTTTTTATAAATATTAATGTTTATCACAAAAATCATACCCTGACACATCCGTAAGATTGAGAAGTCTTAACTGTGAATGATGCTGAGAGGGTATCTGTATAACTTCTGGATTAAATACAAGTGTTGCCTACTATAGGCTTTAGCCATTTGGTATCTCATTTACTTGGATAATATCTGCTTTGTTTCCAGAATTTAAAAAAAAAAGATTCTGTGGTTGGCACTTAAAAATATTATTTTGCTATCACTATTACCCTCATAGCTTTCTAAATATCTCATTGGCACAAAAAAAATTTTATGAAGATGTATCCTTTATCCCTGCATTAACAAGCCATCCCAAAACTTAGTGGCTTAAAACAATACTATTTCTTATTTTTCACAATTCTGAATTATTCTGGTCTGAGCTGACTCCATTGGGGCTGGGTGGTCTAGAATGACTTCATTCATGTGTCAGCCAGTTGGCAAGCTCATTGGTCTAAGGTCACATGTCACTAGTTGGTCATATGATGGTGGAAGGGTCTTTAGCCTCAAGAGAGGTCAAATCTAACATGTGAGAACTTTTTGAGCCTCTGCTTAAATCATTTTTGGCAACATCCCATCAATCAAGACAAGTAACATGGCCAAGTAGAAAAATAGCTCCGACTTCTTAATGGGAAGAATGATCAAGACACATTGCAGAAGGGCATGACATACTGGGGAATAGGAGGAATTTGTGGCCATTTTTTGTGATTTGTTATAAAAAGTAAATAGATCATCGCACTTTGCATTGCTTCCACCTTCTGGTATTTCAAAGTGTGTTGATGGTGGTTTAATTCCAAGGCCAGCCCACCAAAACCTGTTTAGCAAAGGGTAAACTACTATTAATTCTATATGAATACACCTAACCATCATTTGCAATACAGATTATAGGGGGAAGGGCATTTTGAATTTAGTTCCAGATTGTAGATTCACTAATTTTACTCTCTTCCAGCGTCAGAAGGAGGAGGGAGATAATTAAAAAGCATATAGCAGGCTAAATGGATTCATCCACTTAGTCATTAGAATTAACAGAAAAAAAATGCTGTAAAATATTTTAAAGAGGTTTATTCTGAACCGAACATGAATTACTGTGGCCTGGGGAGACATAGTCTCAAAAGGTCTTGAGAAAGTGTGCCCGAGGCAGTTGGGTCACAGTTTGGTTTTATACATTTCAGGGAAACAGGAATTGCAGGTAAAATCATAAATCAAGGTAAACATTGGTTTAGCCCTAAAAGATGAGGCATCTCAAAGCAGGAGCTTACAAGTTATAGGTGGGTTTAGGGATTCTTTAGTTGGCAATTGGTCGGGAGTATTAAGTCTTGTCTGAAAATTTGGAGTCAGTAGGAAGGAATGCTGAAGATAAGGTGGTCTGTTATCTGTCATGTGACACCATCATAGCAAAAAAAAAAAAAAAAAAAACTGTTTAACTAAATGTTACGGATTATAAAACATGATTTAACCCTCATGTCACATAGCCTTAGGTCTTCTTTATAGTTTAGTATCTTATTGCCATAAAGAATCTGTTTTGTCAGTCTTATTTCTATATTTTAACATTAACGCTGGTCAGTTGTTGTTTCTAAACTCCAAAAGGGACAGGGTATAAGGAAGTGTGTCTGGTCTCCTTTCCTATCATGGCCAGGAGCTCAGTTTTAAGGTTTTTGGGGGAGACTTTTGGCCAAATGGGGGTACATTAAGTCAGTCAGTGGGAGAGGCTTAAGATTTTATTTTTAATTTCTATTAGTAATGTGTAGACTTTCCTTCCTCCCTCCCTCCCCCCCATCCCTCTTGCTCTGCTGCCCAGGCTGGAGTGTAGTGGAAAGATATAGCTCACTACAGCCTTGAACTCCTGAGCTCAAGCGATCCCACTGCCTCAGCCTCCCAAGTAGCTGGGACTACAAAGTAATGTGTAGACTTTCTGAGTATAAGACGGCTTCTGTCCCAAACATTCCAGATAAACAGACTGGGAAGCAAAGATCTATTTAATTTGGAGTAGAGGATATTTGGGGAGAATGTGAGAACATGCATGATCTAGAGAAGTAATATTAATAAGAAAGTGGGAAAGTAAGGAGTGCAAAGAGTTGGGTATCCAAATGTGAATTCCCTTTTCTTTAGTTCCTATATGACTCAGGTTAACCCTAAGCCAGATGTGCAAAGATTATTTGCATCAGACTTTGTCAAATCACAAAGCTACAGAAAACTCGATTATTTTCACTCATGTTTTTGGTATGAAATAAAAATTAACTCAGAAAAATTACTTAAAATATAGGAAGATAGAAAAGAGCACTAGTAAAAAATTAAGAATTCAAATCTAATGTAAAATATTTAATTATACATGCAGCATAATTGTCATGCCTTTACTGAAGATGTGAGAAATCCTAAGTGCATTTAACTGCGAGAATTCATTTATGAACCTCAAAACAAATAGAATCAAAATGCTGAGTGAAATTATTTTAATTCAGTTTTCAAGTAGATAAATGTTTGCTGAGATTATATAACTTGATCATTTTCATGACTTTTAAAGGAAATGGAGAAGAAGATGAAAATATTGAAAGAAAGCACTGAAGAATTACGTAAGGAAGTAATACAGAAGAAATTAGAAATTAAAAATTTACGGGAAGATTTGGTATTTAAACAAAAGCAATTAATAAAGGAACAGAAGGAACTAGGAGAATTGATGGACTATCAGGTCGTCCTAAAGGTGTGCTGCTTACAGTTCATAAAAATTTACACATTGTACCTGCATGGATATAAAAATACACGAGTAACAAGATTAACAGTTTTGACAAAGAAGGGTATTGTCACACAAACAGAAATGTTCTGCATTGTGACAGATCCTACCAAACTAAACCTAGACTCTGGGAATTCACAAAAGACTTTAGGATGTTTGGGAGTATTACTCTAATTTGGAACCCTGACCCTGGGGAAAAAATCTTTCCAGACTTCACCAAACATTTTTCAGTATTGGAAATGAGTATCAAAAATATAATTGCTTCCCTGAAGAGCAACCAAATGTCCTAACCTCTTGTGTCTATGTGTATTACTTTATCTTTGTCTGTTTGAATCTACTTCACTTCCTCTCACCATGAAAGTTATGAGAGGCCTATATTTATGTTTTAGAAGATAATAAATTATTCATTTTATTTTGAAAAATATATAATAACTCTCAAAACTATTTAACCTACAGTTGTTCAAAAAACAATATCTGAGATGCACTGGCTTAGAGGATAATTATGATACACTTTGACCTCTTTTGCCTTAAGAGCCTCGGAGCAATTGTTCAGGGTGTGCCCAGCTGCTACATGGAACACAGGAACTGAGCAGGGAGAGGCTTGCCAGGAAACTAGTGAAGCTTAAGCTTCAGGCCCCTCATGTACATGAACCTCTTCCAAGGCCCTGCACCTAATTTAGCATTTGTAATTTTTTAACTCTTTTTCTTAAAGAGGATCCCCCAAATTGTACAAGTTTCAGTCTCCCAAAACTTGGATCTGCCCCAGGACTGAGCAAGATCCCACAGAGAAACGTCTCACGCTACCACATTGCAGTGATATATTCGACCTCCACACATACGTGCTACCCCAGGCCTCAAACTCCAGTGTGATTCCTAGGCCAGAAGGGACTCTTTTGTGACCCCTGCCACAGACATAAGGGTCTTCAGACTTAAACTGAACCTTCCATGAATCCACAGAGCATAACGGAAAGTGATGTTACACAGACTTAGCTCTGATCTTGGTCCTGCCACTTACTAGCCGTGTGACTTCGGGAAAATTATTTAACTTCTTGTAGCATGAATCTTAGGCAGGTTTCTCCAGCAGCAGAGCCCGGGACAAGTACTGATTGAGGGACAGCTCCAAGGAGAATCCTCTAGGGGACTGAGGGAGGCAGGCTAGAGCTGGGAAAAAGGCTGGGAAAATGCAGTTTCAGGAGAACTCTAGTCTCACCCTGATCCCGTGGAGATGTCATGAATTCATGAACTGCACCACCCAGAGGCAGAGGGCATGGGCTGTTGTATCACCATATCATTAGGCATTGGTCACAGCTTGCCCCTCTCTTCTCTCCACCACTCTCCTATGCCCTGACAAGGCAGCTCTGCTCAGCCAGTGGCATTCCAGGGGAGAGGAGGTTAAGCATGAACCGTTAGCAGTTACCCCTGCAGCACCTGAGGGACAGGGACACAGACCATCTCCAACTTACCATGGTTCAGCTTGTGAGTTTTCAGCTTTATGATGGTGTGAAAGCGATATGCATTCAGTAGAAACTGTACTCCAAATTACACACACAACTATTCTGCCTTTCACTTTCAGTACAGTATTCAGTAAATTACAAGAGATATTCAATACTTGTTATAAATAGGCTTTGTGTTAGATGATTTTGCCCAACTGTAGGCTAATCTAAGTGTTCTAAGAATGTTTAGGCTAGGCTGAGCTCTGATTTCGGTAGTTTAGGTGTTGCAAATGCAACTTTCGACTTGAGATATTCTCAACTTATGATGGGTTTATTGGGGCATAACCCCATTGTACATCAAGGGGCATCTCTTCCGCCATAAAGAGAACCTTACAGACCACTAACAGTATTTGTTACACTCAGTTACCTCCTCCTTAAAATGATAATGGACATATCTATCTCATAAGGTCATTGTGAGTGTCTGATGGAATAATTAAAGCACACAAGGTAGATAGGATTCTACGCATCGTAGTTTCTCTCTGCTATTTAATTTGCTTGTCTTAATTGTTTCTGGTCCAAGATTACATAATTGAACACTATTCCATTTCTCTTCCAGGATGAAGTGGCCCACCATCAAACTATTCCTGTACAAACTGGAAAAGAGATAGAAAAACTAACACGCAAAAAAGTGTATGATTTAATATTTTTATTTTTGAATCCCTCCCAGCCCAAGTTATATGTGTCCACTAAAAAAGAGTAATAACCAGAGGACACATTGAATTATGTTATAATTCTAGAAATATCTGCTTTCGGCCCTGTCTAGGTTGTGTATATCAAGTACTTTAAAAGAAAAGAATGCAGCAAATTGCTATCATTCATAACATTTATGTCTTAATTATGGGTCAAGATTCTGTTTACAACCTGTAAATCCCATTTTCACGGAGAACTTCAGTTGACTCTAACAGAGCTGTGCAAGGGATAAATTATTTGAACTGGTTAGAATTTCATGGTCCAGAAGTATGTCAGCCAGCCAGCCAGCAGCCTAAAGCCCAAATGATGGGACCTCCTCACTTTGCCATCTAGTCACATGTATGACACCACTAGACATTCAGAGCACATTTGGATGCACAGGTCATTGAGGAAATTCTTGGGGTTTAAGGAAATCAGAAAAGGTAAAGTCAAGATATATAAGTTTGGAAAAATAATATGACTGCTCTGGTGACTGATCTTAAAAGAAGGGAAAACGCAGCAGGCACTATTAACAGTTCTAAAAACCAAGCTCACCAGCAGCAAAATTGAGAGATTCAGGTCAGTTCTAGGAGGCTGGTCAGGATGAGGGTAGAATCAGAGGAGATGGTAGCAATTGGGATCTGGGGAGAAAGTAGGGAGGATGGGCATATCTCTGCCCTTAATGGCACTCAGTGGAGATGCCCACTTCTGGAATCACTGAGTTTATGCCTCGCTCTTCTGCTGCCTGGTTAGGAAATAAGAATAGGTAAAGACGATAAATGCACGTGTATGTGTATGTGTGTGTATCCCCTACAGAGAAATGGAAAAGAAGAAAATTGTCTTGGAGCAAGAATTCAAAGAGATAAATGATGCCCTAAAGAAAGTTGAAAACAAAGTCAGTGCTGTAGTGGAAGAGAAGGAAGATGTAATAAAGGAAGTTGAAGGCAAACGAGCCTTACTTGAAATCAAAGAACGAGAATATAACCAATTGGTCAAGCTATTGGAGTTAGCCAGAGAGAATGAAGCAACTTCACTAACTGAAAGGTTAGTTGTATTTATGTATGTTCTGTCATCTGAAGTTCTCTACAATTTATATTTGAGGAATCAAAGCATAATCCCAAACAGTTTTATGTTGATTTAATAAACATTCTTAAAGAACTTAAAATCTATTTTTACCATTAATAAAAAAAAAAAGTACCAGGCTGGACATGGTGACTCATGCCTGTAATCCTAGCACTTTGAGAGGCCAAGGCGGGAGAATCGCTTGAGCCCAATTCAAAACCAAGCTGGGCAATAGTAAGACACCGAGTCTACAGAAAATTTAAAAAATTAGCCAGGTGTAGTGGCATGCTCCTGTAGCTCCAGCTACTTGGGAGGCTGAGGCAGGGGGATCACTTGAACCCAGGAGTTTGAGGTTGCAGTGAGCCTCGATGACAGAGTAAGACTCTATCTCCTAAATAAATAATTAAAACAAACAAATACTATTAGACAAATCATTTTGAAGTCTTTTTTCCATCCTTTACTCATCATTTTCCTCAATTCTCTATGACCAAATTTTATGGACATAATCTATTGTATGTTGTAAGCTTCTGAAATGTGGCTCTGGGCAATTATACCACTTGAGTGTGCTGTAAAGTTCGGGGATTTTTACCAATAAACGAATGGTATTTCTGAGCTAAAATCTTGACTTTTTCCTAACAGGAGTAATTTCATGATGTGATTCCCTGAGAGAGTTTTATGTCCTATTTTTAATTAAAATTTCAAGGAAACGGGGGCTCTGTCTCTGCCAATCTATCATTACATTTGGGAGTTTTATAAGAATGCAGCTCTAAATGATACCAACTGATAAACCTAATTGCTTTTGGTATTATTTACTATTTGTGATTTTAACATGAGAATAGTTCTGTATCTATATACTGAGCATGCTGTCTTGACAAGTTTTGAAAAACAAGAAGGACAGCTGATGACACATCACTTTCATCTTCTCCCTTTACCTGGAACAGAGGAATCTTGGATCTCAATTTACGAAACAGTCTCATCGATAAGCAGAACTACCATGATGAGCTTTCTCGTAAGCAAAGAGAGAAAGAACGAAATTTTCGAAATTTAAAAAAAACGGAACTACTCTTAAAAGTGTCCTTGGATGCTCTCAATCAAACTCAAGCATTGCATCAAAGGCTTCTATTAGAGGTGAGTGTTGTAAACCACTACCTGATTTTTAAGCTCAGCGCTGTCTTTTGAAGTAATAATATTTTAGGAAGTTGGTTTTTGCTATCAATAGAGAAAGAGAACAAAAGTAACAGACAAAAGGTAATTTTCAAATGTGTCGAGCCTGTTATAGAGTCTATAGTCCTATAATGTTTTTCAGTTTCTTTTTGCTAGCCCAAAATTACAGAAATGTCTTGTTTGGATCAGGCATCAGCCTGGCCTGGGGAAGGAATTAGGTCATCCAGTTCTCCAATGGCTAGAGGGTTCTCTACAGGGTAGGGCCAAGAGCATCACTATCTTTACCAGTTAAAAGAGACCCAGCATGGTGTCATGGCAGACTGTGTAAATATAGATGGTCAATGGCTGCACCTCCAGCTACCCAAAGGCAATCCAGAACCCAGTGTCAGGCTACTGGCTGATTTTGTGCAGTGTCCGAGGTGTACTCCAGTCAGAGGATGCTCAAGACAGCTGTTACCTGCTTAGTACCTCTGGGTTCCCAAGTGAGGGGGTTTGGTCCCATTGCCTCTGACTTCTTTCTCAGATGGCACTTCCTGTGCTAGATGAGCAAGCTCTACAGAAAATGCAGAGGATCCTTGAGAGGGCTGCATCCTTGTGCTAGAGCCTTGGTCAGTGCTTCCTTTGGTGAAAAAGGGATCAGTCTCTGAGATGTAGCGGCTGGGAAACCTTCCCCGTTCTCTTTGGGATTGTCATGCTCCAGGACCTTATGAGGAGGTTCGTGACCTCAGAAACTTTAAACAGGAGTTTCCAACTGTGGTAGACGCTCTGATTCTAACCTACACCTAGTTCTCCTCTCCTTCTGGGCACATGGAAAGTTTATACTTCCTCGCACCCCTTGCAGTTGAGCAGGGTCATGGCCGATGGATTGCGGACAGAAGTGACCCACATCTCTTCTAGCCTACAGCATCTAACTGCCAGTGTGAGACCCTCTAGTTCTTTCTCCCTCTCCTGGGGCGATTGTGGAAGGACATGATGATACAGAGGTGCTTAAAATTGGAGCAGCTGGGAATTCTGAGCCAATAGTGGCCTTAGAAAGTCAGCTTGATTGGCCACAGGTTTTGTAAGAAATAGTTTTTGTTGTCCAAAGCCATGACACTTGGGGTTGTGTATTGCTGTAGCATAATTTAGCCTGTTCTGACTGAAAGATAACCTTAAGCAAGGTGTGTAAAAACTGGTTGGGGTTACGAGTGTTACAAATGACTAGGAGTTGATCTTGCTGTCAGATGGTACTCATAATCTTTTGATTTTAATTTTTCTATCTCAGTGAGGCAAAAATGTGTTTTTTACTCTTTTGCAAAATAAATGTAACAGTTAGTTGTGTTTCTTTTACATTTTTAATAGTTTTATTGCAGTTCCAGGAGGTAGAATTATTTTCCTGCTCTGAAACCTCTGTAACTCTAGTAATGCTTTTTGCCGTAAAAGTTTATTTTGTCTCATAAGATCAATTACACTTAGTCTTTGGGTTACATTTTTCATATTTAATTTCCCATTTACTTTCACTCTTTCTGTGTGTCTCACATATGTAGCATATACTTTTCAAAATCTGCTCTCATAAGTTCTGCCTTTTAATTCTTGTATTCAGTCCAAAAAATTAACATTTAATGTAAATGTAAATATACTTGACCTTATATCTAGTATATTCTGTTGCTTTCTCTTTGTCCTGTCTGTTTTATGTTCCTTTCTTCTCCTGTATTTTCTTCTTCTAGATTAATCAAAGTTTTATATTGTTCTGTTTTCCCCATTTTAGATATGCATTAGTTAGCTTTGGGTTCTATTCTATTCTTTGGGTGATTACTAACCATAAAGATTGTAAGAGTCATCCTTGACTTACTAGAGTCCAGTATAAATTAATAGCTTACTACTTTCCAGGAAATGCTAGAACCTTTTAAGACTTTAACTCTATTTACTGTTGCAACTCCAATGCCTTTAAACATATTTTTAACCCAACTTTCCAAGTTTCGAAGCTTTGGTTTACTATAAGCTACTCCATCATAGCTTCATCCTCAGCTTTAAGGCTGAGGGCATTAAAATGTTAAGTTGGAACTTTTAAACTATTAACTTTTAAACTGTTCAAACTATTAATGGAAAAAAATATTGATGGAAACCTAAATGTGATGAGTAATGTGATGACTCTTAAAACCAGCAAGTGTGGCTTGTATTGATAAAACAATTCTTGTTTATGGACCAAATAACCATTCAGTAAGATTTCTTTAAATTATAGGATAAATGTTATCACTGCTTTTAATAACTAGTCTTGTTGATTCCAGTAATAAGTAATCTGTTAAATATACTTCTAGTGGTGAACCAACAAAGAATTCCTATTAAAATTAAAGAATAAGGTAACTTAAATAGAGGCAGGCCGGGCGCGGTGGCTCAAGCCTGTAATCCTAGCTCTCTGGGAGGCCGAGGTGGGCGGATCGTTTGAGCTCAGGAGTTCGAGACCAGCCTGAGCAAGAGCGAGACCCCATCTCTACTATAAATAGAAAGAAATTAATTGGCCAAATAATATAAATAGAAAAAATTAGCCGGGCATGGTGGCGCATGCCTGTAGTCCCAGCTACTTGGGAGGCTGAGGCAGCAGGATTGCTTGAGCCCAGGAGTTTGAGGTTGCTGCGAGCGAGGCTGACGCCACAGCACTCACTCTAGCCTGGGCAATAAAGTGAGACTCTGTCTCAAAAAAAAAAAAAAAAAAATAGAGGCAGTAAGGTAATTTATCACATAGATTAATACTTACTGATGATCTCAAAAATGGTTATACATTGATAAAAATCACAAGACTGATTCTAAAAGATGGCATACACTAAACAGACCATTTGATCCAGCAATCCCATTACTAGGCATCTACCCGAAAGATCCAGTGACACTCTACAAAAAAGACACCTGCACTCGAATGTTTATAGCAGCACAATTCATAATTGCAAGGCTGTGGAAACAGCCCAAGTGCCCATCAATCCAAGAATGGATTCATAAAATATGGTATATGTATACCATGGAGTACTATTCAGCTCTAAGAAACAACGGTGATATAGCACATCTTATATTTTCCTGGTTAGAGCTGGAACCCATAATACTAAGTGAAGTATCCCAAGAATGAAAAAACAAGCACCACATATACTCACCAGCAAACTGGTATTAACTGAGCAGCACCTAAGTGGACACATAGGTACTACAGTAATAGGGTATTGGGCAGGGGGGAGGGGAGCGGGTATATACATACATAATGAGTGAGATGTGCACCATCTGGGGGATGGTCATGCTGGAAACTCAGACTTGTGGGGAGAGAAGGGGGAAAGGGCATTTATTGAAACCTTAAAATCTGTACCCCCATAATATGCCGAAATAAAAAAAAAACATGAGAATTGTGGAAAGTAAATTTCACAAAGGCACGATCACTTGCTGGTGAGCAGAGGTGGGTGGCCTTTTCCCTCCCTGGAGCATTTGCCAAGTCTAGGCATGGGCAGGTAGAAGATGGGCCTGCCAGAGGCAGGCAGACTTTGCTGGAGTTAGGCAAAACCATCGGAACTTTTAATGACCGTGTTGGTTGGCATGACAAACTGGAATCTGGAATATTCCTTAATCAAAGGCATCATATGCTCATGTAATAATATTGCACGTTATAGTACACCTCTGCATTTAAACATGGCTCTTATTGATTTCCAATTTGAACTGAAAAGAAATGAGACAATGACTCCTAGGATTTTGCTCTGACATTCACCATCATGTTTTAAGGGTTAGAATACCATGAATCTGTAAGGTTATTCTATTTCTAAACATAACATCATGTCTGAGGTGGTAACAACAACAAAATCTTCTTACCATGCAACTGTGCCACTTTATATATGCTATAATTTTTCTTTATTGGGTTTTCTAGAGATTTCATCTCTCTTTGCCTTCATTTAAAAGTGATTCTGCATTTTTCTGTCTTCATGACTCACTCCTAGTATTCAAGGCAATTGTGACAACATACTATATGGAGAAGGGATTTAACCTTGAATCAGGCAGAGTCAGGTTTACATCCTAGATCCACTGAACTTCTTCCTATGTAAGGTGTTTCCCAACCTTTGAACTGGGATTACTGCAGGAATAAGAGTGATTACAAATGGGAAAGTGTGTGGTACCAAGAAGGTAATCAGTAAATATTGCTTCCCTTCCTTTATACATGGAAACTTTTTGAAAAGCTAAAGATAATTTTGTAGTTAGGGTAAGACTATGAAATGACTATTTTATTCCTGTGGGGAAGATGGCATCCTCAAGCCCTATTGATGAACCTCAGAGATGTGTCTCAGTACCCACTCTGCACCACCTGAATGACTGCAGCTGCCCACCAGCTATTGCTCTCTGTTAAGCCCAGGTCCTTCCCTGTCCATTCTGTCCTCCATTTTGCTACCATATTAATATTATTGAGTGACATTCATGTATACTTCATTTGCATACTTTCTGCATACTTCTCATTAGTTCAGTCCCAAACTCTTCTCGAATTGTATAAATTTGCTCTCAGTATGTTAAGACACATTTGCTAGCCCATTCATTGAATCTTTTGAAGAAATCACTCTCGAGCCTTGCCAGTGACTTCTAGCCAGAGACCAACAGGCACACACCTGTAGTTGAATGAGTTAATGACACATTGCAGCAAGGGAGAACACATGCCATGGAAGACTGTAATGAGTGTCACTGGAGGGTATTAGAAAGGACTTATAGGACTTGTACTTGGGTTATATGATTTGGGGGATGGTTTAAGGAAATGGGATTTTGCCCTGAATTTGGATGTTGTCAGGAAATGGGAGTAATTCTATGGTTGAATATCTTAATAAATCTTAGCTAGAAAGAGTAAAGACTAGATGGAGGCTAAGGGCTGTGACTGGTAAAGGCAGCTACATGTAGGGAATGTATGGTATTTGGTGGTTTGAACAATGTTCATGTTTTTGTCTGTGTTCACACACAGTTATGAAGCAGTCTTATTCTTGTCTTGATCCACCATGATCACAGAGTGGCTTTGTCTGAAGTTAATGTTTTGTGAAATTATTTGTGTTCAGCGGAACACCCAGGCCTGGCTGTGCCAGGCCAGCTCCTGGGCATCAGGGGCTGCTTTTCTCTTTCTCACCTCCTGCCTTGTTACACACCAGTCCCCTTTCTCTATGTGCTACTGCCCTGCGCCCACCAGCTCGGTAACACCTTTCACCTCTTCTCTTTGTTGGATTCCCTGTTTCAAGGATCTCTTCTATTTTGCTCTTCTACCTTGCTTTCTTTTTGTGGGGGCAGCATGCCTTCCAGTAGCTTCCTGAGAAAACGTGAGTGGAAAGTAATTTTTTAAGACCTCGTGTGCCAGAAAATGCATGTCAGAAGACCTTGCATGACAGAAAATGTTTTACCCTCACACCAGCCATACAGATAATTAATAATTGAATTGGTTATAGAATTTTAGGTCAGAAATAATTTTCCCCCAGAAGGTATTAATCAATTGTCTTCTAATTTCTGTAGTCACTGTTAAGAGAACTTGGTATCTTTCTGATTATTGATTCTTTACTTGAAATAATTTTTTTTCCCATGCTGGAAGCTTGTGGGATCTTTTACTTGCCTCCAGAATTTTTAATTTTTCATAATGATATTCCCATTGTGTCCATTGTGGTGGGCACACAGTGGGTTCTCTGTATACAGAAACCTATGTCCTTCAGTTCTGATACTTTGTCTTGAATTTTGTCCATTCTGTTTTCTCTGTTCTTTCTTGGACTCTTTTTATGCAGATGTTGGATGTTCTAAAGTAGTCCTCTGATTTCCTTGTCTTCTTTATTTTCCATTCTTGTTTGTCTTCTTGACTTGCCAAAACAGAGATTTCCTCAATGTTTCCTTCCAACCCTCTACTCTTTCATTCTATCATATTTTATATTTCCATGAGCTCTTTTTGTTCTCTGAATGTTTCTTTTGTATAGTATACTTATTTTTATTCCATATCTTCTCTTACCTTACTAAAGTTTTTTTTTTTTTTTTTTTTTGAGACACAGCCTCACTCTGTCACCCAGCTAGAGTACAGTGGTGTCATCATGGCTCACTGCAGCCTCAAACTCCTGGGCTCAAGCCATCGTCCTGCCTCAGCCTTCCAAAGTGTTAGGATTACAGGTGTGAGCCACGGTGCCCAGCCCTGACCTCACTGAGGATATCTTTTTTCTTCTTCTTCCTAAGTAGACTTTATTTTCTTCAAGTTACTTTTTTCTGGTTTTGTTTATTTGATTTTGTCTCTTTCTTATTAGAAACTCTCCTCTAATATCTGGTGGTCCTTGGTTATCTACTTATACTTAAGCATGTGATGCTATAAAACTAATTGGAAGCTGTTTCTTATGGTGAGGCTTGTTGCTATAGTTTGATCTGGCTGGACACAAAATATGTAAGGAATGGCCCTGGACTGAAGAGGAGTTTGCAGTGGAGTGTTCACAAGTTGTTCAGATTTTAACAAGTAAAAGCTATTAATATTTATAATGTATTTTGACACTACTAGCTATTATGTTGACAAACTAACACTCACAGAATGTAAAACTAACAGAAATTAAAATGTATTAAAATCCTCTTCCTTCATTATTTTAAGAACAATCTATGTTTTTGTCCTGGTATGGTTTCAGTGAGAGACTAACTTCCTCTTTGACCTTACAATTTATAATTATCCCGGCCACTGCCCACAGCTGGCAGTACTTGAAAATAGGGTGGGTCAGGCCAGTCACTCCCAGCTCTAGCGAACATTTCAGAGTTGCGTGCAACCCAGAAAGGAAAGAGATAAAAGGTAAACATGAAGGGCTCTGGCAGTTCTTCAGAATTTATTTTCCCCCAGAGACAACTGTTTGGTTCTCCTGTGGCATTTGACTGTACAAAGAGCCTCTCCTGGAAACTCGGGACACAAGCCCCATGAAAGTTTATAATATTTTAGAAAAATATCAAAGCATTAAACCACGGTACATTATTATCAACTGGGATGTTTACAGCAATAGAACTATGTTTATTTTCATAACTTTTATGAAAGTTACCGATGATTATTCATTGAAAATATCTGGATGAACAGACACGAAAACTATTAACAGTGACTCCCGGGCAGTAGCATTTGAAGCAGAGCAGGGAGCAGAAGATGTTTAATTTTTACCCATTTCTGTTGTTTGGCTGATTTCATGTTTTTAAGTGTGAAACATGTTTTTAAGTGTGAAATGCTACATTATAAAAACCAAACCAAAGAACTAAAAGAAACTTACAAAACCTGCTGATATGTGCAATTTAGGACTCAAAAGTAATGGTATATCTCTCGTCACCTCAGACCACATAACTGGAACTTTGATCTTTCATAGTTTTTTGTCCTCTTGCATTAATGGAGACTTTAGTCCGACTCCAGCTTATTTTCCAAGTTACTGTAGGAAGGTAAGGTTTCCTTTCAAAAGATATGTCAATTAGGTTTGCAAGTTGGCTTCCACAAGTAACAAAAACTCAACTATAGCAGCTTTGCTAAATAGCTTTGTTTTATTCACATAATATAAAGAACAGAGATAGGCACATCAGGTCATTTCACATAACAAAAAGTTCAGGGTTCTTTTAGCTCCCTTTTCTGTCATCTTTTTTTTTTTTCTTTATTGAGACAGAGTCTCGCTTTGTTGTCCAGGCTAGAGTGAGTGCCGTGGCATCAGCCTAGCTCACAGCAACCTCAAACTCCTGGGCTCAAGCAATCCTTCTGCCTCAGCCTCCCACGTAGCTGGGACTACAGGCATGTGCCACCATGCCCGGCTAATTTTTTTCATATGTATTAGTTGGCCAATTAATTTCTTTCTATTTATAGTAGAGACGGGGTCTTGCTCTTGCTCAGGCTGGTTTCGAACTCCTGACCTCGAGCAATCCGACTGCCTTGGCCTCCCAGAGTGCTAGGATTACAGGCATGAGCCACCGCGCCCGGCCTTCTGTCATCCTTAATGTGTATATTTCTTCTCCATGGCTACTCTACCTTTAAGCATAGGCTCACACAAGAAGGCAGAAGGGCAGAGAGCAAAAGGCGCGTGCTAGCTGACTTGGCTGGCTCTGCCTTTTTAACAGGAAAGCACTCATTTTCCCAGGCACTCTACCCAGCAGACTTCCCCTTATATTTCATTGGCTTTTCCTGGCTCATATGTTCACCCCCTCAGACTGCAAAGAAGTCTGAGGACTCCCGGACACACTGCAACTCTAAACACAAATGGAATCCTGTTAGTAAGGTCAAATGGAGGGTGGCTATTGGCTAGGCAACCGGCAGGCTCAGCTACCAATGACTCACCTTGTGACTTCTTCAAAAAACCAAGGATACCTAACTCTTGCCTGAAACTAGAGAGCTGGGTTTATGGAGAATTGGAAAAGGTGGCAGACCAGCAGCTAGCCAGAGTTCAAAAATGAATACAATTCATTGCAGTATTATTTATACTTCAACACATTGGAAACAACCAAAATGTCTAAGGCCTCAAAGCAGGAAAATCTGTCAGGAGCCTTTTGTTGACAGAAAAAACTGGTGAGTGTGCTCTCATCACATTTTCTGTCAAAACCTTGTAAGCTTTCCTGGTCCCTCTTGACAGTTACATACAGATTTGCCCACACCCACACTTGGGAGCAGAGCATGAGGAGCAGCTTATTCCTGGCCCACCAATAGCGGAGAGCCAGATGGTGACCCAGGATACTTGCTGGACTATTCCGTCCAGGAAGGCTTGACTTTCCGGAAGAAATCAAGCTTTCCAGAAGAAACCATGCTGATTTTTCACCTCTTCCATAAAGTTTCCCCCAATCATTCAAGTCTATGTTGAGTTCTCCCCTTTTTGATCTGCTAAAGCACTTATCCATTAAAACAATATCAATTCTGTATATTGTTACGTAGATTCCACGAGACTCCGTCTCATCTTCTTAAGTCGAGTGTGTGCTTCTCGACAGCTAGCTCTCCATGGTAGGAGAGGTGAGGGGAAGAGCAGGACGTCACGGGGCACCTGAGGGTACAGAAGCTGCTATTGAAGATATGCTCATTCATGGATGATAGGGCATCCAAAGACACTTGAACTACTTTAAAATAGCAGCACGACCCTCAGAAAGATCTTGCTAGGTGACCTTTAAATCACTAAACAGTGTGGTGTTCCCTTCTCAGGACAAGTTTTAGCCAGTATTCAATCTTGATGCCTAAAAGTGCATGCTGTCACAGTAGGAAATGAACCCTATCAAATTGGAGTCATGTGATTTTGGTATAAAGATCCAACTCTGGCTGGGCACAGTGGCTCACACCTGTATCCTAGCACTGTGGGAGGCCGAGGTGGGAGGATTGCTTGAGGTCATGAGTTCGAGACCAGCCTGAGCAAGGGTGAGACCCAGTCTCTACTACAAATAGAAGAAAATTAGCCAGGCATCATGGTGCACACCTGTAGCCCCAGCTACTCGGAGGCTGAGACAGGAGGATCACTTGAATCTAGGAGTTTGAGGTTGCTGTGCTGTAGGCTGATGCCATGGCACTCTAGCCTGGGCAACAGAGCAAAACTCTGTCTCAAAACAAAAAAACCCACCAACTCTGAGTCTTCTCTAAGTCACGTAGGCTATACGCACCAAGATGACCCTTCTTGTAGCCTCAGATGGCACTCCTTCCCCCATCAGCTGCCAAATATCCTCCTCTCTGCTTGATTCTTTATCATAAAGAATCTGACAAACCCACTCATAATAGGGCAATAAAGACTATAGAATAAGATGTTGCCTTCTCCCTGAAGTACTTTAACATAGGACAGAAGTGGAAGCCAATACAACAGAAACAAAATGGTGGAAGTTTAGGGTATCAACAAAGAAGTTAAAAAGCTTTTATTTTGTGTAAGAACTTTCTAGCTATTAAACTACTACATATAAATAGCAAAGTATTCCCACTGTTATAAATAGCTTCATTTTTTTCTTTAACCTATAGGATTTCATAAATGAATTCACATTTTATAACTATCAGTTGAAGAGTCATAGTATATATGCATGTTTCCAAAGTGTTAGGTCATGAGTTAGGCAGTATAATGTAGTATCAAAGTCAGGGGCTCTGAGTCTAACTCCCTGAGTTTGCACCTACACCATTGAGGCAAGTTGCTTAAATATTTTTGTGCCTAATTCTTCTCATCAGTACAACTGGAGATAATATTTGCCTATCATGCGATCATAGTGAGCATTAAATAAGATCATACATATAAGTACTTAGAACCTTGCTAGGTACTTCATCTATGCTCAATAAATGTTAGCTATTTTTAGTAAGATTGATTTTATTTCTAAATGAATTAAAGATGCAGCTGATGAATTATATATTTTTGGCATGTCTTCATATTTTAGATTGCCATAACTTTATAAGGAATATTTGTCATAAAAGGCATTTCCTATACGATTGAGAATCATAATTTGCCCACCATTTCAAAAAGTATGTGATGGGGTTGACTACATGGCATTGGAGATTTCTTTCTATATAAATCCCTGTTTTAAATTTTGATTTCCAGATGGAAGCTATCCCTAAAGATGATTCTGCATTATCTGACAGGAGGAGAGAGCTCCAAAAGGAAGTTGAAGTTGCTAAGAGGAATTTGGCCCAACAGGTTAATATCAACTTTCATTTAAGCTTCTATGTAAGAATAGTTAATACAAAGTTGTGTTTTTAACTATGCTCAAAGAGAGTATGATCCTGCTTAATGTGGGCCTAGTTCTTCATTGCAGAATCCACTCCAGCATGCTAAATTTGAGAAAAAAAAAGATGTGTTGAAACTGGCAAAAATTATACAAAGTAATGAGATTTTAAAATTATATTAAAAGTAAACAACAAATATTTTATTTCACCAATGTCTAATAAACTCTCAAATTTTGTTTATTCAAGCTACAGTTGAGGTATTTTAAAACATGTTTTTGGCCAGGCGTGGTGGCTCACATCTGTAATCTTAGCACTCTGGAAAGCCAAGACAGGGGATTACTTGAGCTCAGGAGTTTGAGACCAGCCTGAGCAAGAGTGAGACCCTGTCTCTACTAAAAATAGAAAGAAATTATATGAACAACTAAAAATATATAGAGAAAAATTTAGCCAGGCATGGTGGCACATGTCTGTAGTCCCAGCTACTCAGGAGGTTGAGGCAGAAGGATTGCTTGAGCCCAGGAGTTTGAGGTTGCTGTGAGCTAGGCTGACTCCACAGCACTCTAGCCAGGGCAACAGAGTGAGACTCTGTCTCAAAAAAGAAAACAAAAACATGTTTTTATGTCTCTTTTTCTAAACTTGAAGATGCAGTCTGAATAAGAAAAAGTTCTACCATGTTAACACACTGGTTTGTACATTCTTTTATAAAATAAAGAAAAAAATTGAAGCTAAAACAGTGGAGCGAGTTTGTTTTATGTTTTAATAAAATAAATACTACACAGTAAGTAAAAAGGTAGTCTAAGATACTAGCCTTATTGTATTCTTTCAAACAAATAAATTATGCTGTGTTTTTCCAAAAGAAAGTCCTATCAGAAGCAGAATCTAAGTTAGTAGAACACCAACTTGCAGAAGAAAACAAACTTTTAAAGGACCAAGAAAACTTGAGAGAGCTGGTATTCACCCTCGTCCGTATGACTCAAATAAAAATTGATGAAAAGGAGCAAAAGTCCAAGGATTTTCTGAAAGCTCAGGTAACTGCATTTTGTAACCCTTCCTAAATTACTACAAGAGTTCAGGGGAGCCTCATCTTAATGCAGCTTGCTATATAGTCAACTCTTGAACAACACAGATTTGAACTACTGGGCTTGCTATTGTAAGGCTTTTTTCCAAGCAAACACAGGCAGAAAATACAATGTCCCAGGATACTAAGCCTGCCTGCACAGAGAGCCCGCATTTTGTATAGGTGAGTTCTGCGGGACTTTGGGACTTGAGTATGCGTGGATTTTGCTATTGTCAAGGGGACGTGGAACCAATTCCCAGTATATACCGAGGGATGACTGTAATTCCAAGTCTCCTTCAAGTTCCAGTGACCACAAATCTTCCCTAAATGAAACTCTGTTATACACTGGAAAATAGTCCCAGGATTCAATTAGCAGTGGTCAATAATCAAGAGGGAAAAAGAGATGGATCCCTGACAATGAGCAGAGGATTTGAATAGATAGCAATTTCAGTAAGAATAAGGTAGGTGCCTCCAGCGGACAGGGCTGGCAGCTACATAGGCTGCAGATGTCTTCTGGGATTCACTATTGTCCTAGATTCCACTGTGATTCTCTTAGGAACAATTCAAGAGTGGTGGTATTCAACAGCTCTCCCCCCAAGTTCATCAATCCACTGTTTAAGCTAATGCCAGATATCCTTAGTTACTGCTTCACACCATGATTTTCCTGGGCTCCTACAAGAGCCAGAGCTGACCCAGTGCAACATCCCAAAACAAGAACAACAAGCAAACAAATGGCAAAAACAACACTTTGGTCATGCTAGCTAAAATTCTAACACTCTCATCGTTTATCCCACATAAGGATTATGTCCAGATTATGCCCAGAAGTTGCTTGTTAAAAATGCATTAGATACGACATTTTACTAAAATGGAATACCTGGATTTATCACGTGACACAGATGTTGTCTGTTTCTAAGTGCAGCCTCTTTTTTCATTCTGAGTAATCATTTACATGGGATGGCATGAAAGAACTCACACCAAAGCATTACCAAGCAATGAGCTTAAGTAGATTTTGCAGAGAAGACTTGAGCAGAAAATCTCTATCACACAAGCCACAGCAATCTCTTCACATCCCCCTGTCCTGTTTGTTTTCCCACCTTAACATTTGAGAAATGAAAAGAAGTTCAGCATAGTTGGCACACGGGAAGATGGGGCGGGGGAAGGGATGTCAAATAGGGAGAGCAGGAGAGGTCAGATAAAGGTCACTTAACCCATGTTAGCCAGTTTGGACTCTACCATGAAGGCCACAGCAAGCCCAGTGGAGTTCACAGGCTAGTTGGGTTTTGCTAGAGTAAAGAAGAGAAAGACAGTAGTGAGGGAGGATGGAGGAAAGGAAGCCAGCCTGAGGGAACAGGAGGAGCAGAAGCAAATCAAGGAGAGGAGAGAGCAGAGATGCGAGAAGGCCATCTCCACCAAGGTCAGGGTCTTGATGGCGCTGGTCCAGAGCAGGATTTTCAAAGCAACCTGGCGTGGGCTGGGAAGATTCCACTGCTGTAGGTTAGAAATTTCCTCCCTTTTCTCTTTAGAAATTTTAGAAACACTCGAGGGATACTTATTTGTTATAAGAAACACTAATCTGTTTTATGAACTAGATCATTTCAATTAATCTCAAAAACTGATAGCTTTGTTACCGATGTGTGACTGTGTAAAGCAAACCTCATAATTAGTTAATTCATATAAGGTACAAGACACTTCTTGAGATATGGAAGGCGATGAAGGAAAACCATTTTTATCTTTTGAGTATTCTTAGAACTGGGAATTAGTCTGTGAAACATTAGCTGTAATTTCCATAAGAAGGCAGTCAATTTTATTATTTTCCTTTCACACCATATCTACATTCCTAAAAGAAGACAAAAAGAGAAGGGAAAACCAACGTTGCTATCACCCCCAAGACAGAGTAGATGACACTGCATTTTTATGTATTATTCTTCACTCACCCAATTACTGAAATGTTAGTTTCTTCCTAATCCCAATTCTCAATAAGAACAACATAAAATTGCTGCACGTCATCTTGGATGGCTTGTTTCTTTTGAATCGCTCATGCTAAATGGGTTTTGCTGTCACAGGCCTTGAGAGAAGGCTGACAGAAACTGTTTTCTCTGGGTTCTACCAGCAAATAACTTCATTTTTGAATACCTTTCTTTTCCCAGATGAAGGACTCAACTCAGTGTCCTCACATTTAAAGAACATTACTAATGTATTTAGCCCTTGATATATTTTTAGAAGTATAGAAAGATAACTGCTTTCTTTTAAAATACTCGAGTGGGATCTGGGTAACACCTCCTCACAGCTGGCCTCAACGTGCCGCTTTATTGTATAGGCAAACACAGCCAACATGCAAAAGAATGGAAAGGCACTTTGATATCACTGCTTTGATCTCTCACAAAATACCACAGAGGGTTCAACTTATCATGCTTATCAAAACTGAATCCAAAAAACGATTACTGCAAATCCTCTTCCCTCATCGGTCTTCCATAAACTAACTCCATGCTCACCCAGTCCAGCTGTGCAGATCACAATCACTCTTCCACTCTCTCAAAAGTTCCCCAAACTTTTCCTCAAACCCAACCTGTGCAGGCTCTTTTCTTTTTCTCTCCTCTCTTTCTTTCCATTCCTTAAGTGACCCTTTGTCCTGGCCAGTGTGCATCATTTCTGTGGCCAGGCTATTTTCTGATCTCCCTGCTACCTCTTACCTTCATATGCACCATGCAGGCTAGGCCAAGATAGAATTTTCCTTAATGGATGGGAATGGCATGGGGTGAAACTGGGAGTATTCATATGTTGTTGTTTATTTCACACATGATTTTTACATTTCAGCAAAAATATAACAACATTATTAAGGAAATCAAATCAAAGGATCTTGAAATCACTATACACAGGAAGAAAAAACGAGAAATTTATCGGAGGTAAAAATTATGGGATGATTTACCTATTTAGTTGGGGGCAAAAACCGATTTTTATTTCACAAGCTTAAAAAAAATGCTTTATATTTTGACAGACTCAGAGAGTTCGCTAAACTGTATGACGTTGTTCAAAATGAAAGAAACAAATTTGTCAACTTACTTCACAAAGCTCATCAGAAAGTAAATGAAATAAAAGAACGGCATAAAATGTCATTAAATGAACTTGAAATTTTAAGAAATAGTGCAGTTATCGAAGAAAGGTAAGTGTTATAATAATTATTGGCCTTTCAAAAGCTTATGACTCATTTGAACTCTAAACGATGATAATCTAAGCATCTAAACATGATTCCTATTTCTGTTTGGGAGCCATATTTTTTTTAAATGAATGAAAAACTACATTATTATAACTTTGCTTACTATAGTGACTTTTACTTGCCTGATTATAAAGAAAAGCACAAATCTAATAATTTTTATTTGAAGTTAGAAGACAATCAAATTGTTTATTAACCAGCACCCCCTGGTTGTAGATTTAAAGCATCTCATGTGCTTTATGGCAAAATAGCAGAGTGGTGAAAAGAGGGGGCTGTCCGGACTCAAATCCCACCCCTGCCACCTATTAGCTGTGTGACCTCGGACAAGCTACTGTGTCTCTCTGGGTTCCCTTTCCTTATCTATAAAAATAGTCCTTCTTTCATAGGACTTTTTATTATTAAATGAACTCATCCATGTAAAAATAGAAGAGTATCTGGAAAATGTTTTTTTTCCCATTTATTATTTGCCACATGCCACAATCTGTTAGACTCTTTCCCTTACGTTAGGCATCAGTAGGTGATCACAGGGATTTATTGAGTTGATACAACCTGAACTACTTCTGGTGGCTGTTATTGCCCAGTTTCTTTTCATAAAGATATTACACAATGGCCTCATCGGGGGAGTAATGAAAAGGAAAATATAATTTCTTAATAAGATTCTTATCCCACATGAAAATAAAATATCATTTATAGAGATCACAGATTCATTTAGCATTAGTTGTGACCCCATGCTGAGTCAAGTACCGTCTTAAGTCTAATGCACATTCTTGGACATGGGCATCTCCATGCTCTAGAGCCGCAGTCCCCAACCGCAGGATGCAGACCAGTAATAGTCCGTGGCCTGTTAGGAGCTGGCTGTGCAGCACTAGGTGAGCAGCTGGCGAGGGAGCGAAGCTTCATCTGTATTTACAGCCGCTCCCCATCACTCGCATCACCGCATAAGTTCCGCCCCCTGTCGGATCAGCTGAAGGCATTAGATTCTCATAGGAGTGCGAGCCCTACTGTAAACTGCACATGCGAGGGGTCTGGGTTGTGGCTCCTTATGAGAATCTAACGGCTGATGATCTGAGGTGGAGCTGAGGCAGTGATGTTAGCGCTGGGGAGTGCCTGCAAATACAGATTATCATTAGCAGAGAGGTCTGACTGCACAAAAACTGTAATGCTCTTGAATCATCCTGCAACCCCCCGACCCCTGCACCCTTGTCTGTGGGAAAATTATCTTCTATGAAACTGGTTTCTGGTGCCAAACTGGTTGGGGACCTCTGCTGTGGGGAAGCAGTCTCTTGAGAATGACAGAGCAATAAAGGAATGACTACAGTCTCTTGCTTTGATAAAGGATATCGGGACAACCTTAGGGCACAAAGGAAAAAATGTCCTAACCTGGAGAGAGGGAGGATCTGAGATCTGGGAGGATTATAAATATTCCTGGAGAGTATCACGGGATGAATATCATTATTACTGTTGTCATTTCAAGGTACCCACTGAAGCAAGATCTAATTTGATAGTGCTTGTGTTTCAGAAGTCTTCATCATTTTTTTTTTTTTTTTTGAGACAGAGTCTCGCTTTGTTGCCCAGGCTAGAGTGAGTGTCGTGGCATCAGCCTAGCTCACAGCAACCTCAAACTCCTGGGCTCAAGCAATCCTGCTGCCTCAGTCTCCCGCATAGCTGGGACTACAGGCATGCGCCACCATCCCTGGCTAATTTTTTTATATATGTTAGTTGGCCAATTAATTTCTTTCTATTTATAGTAGAGATGGGGTCTCACTCTTGCTCAGGCTGGTTTCGAACTTGAGCAATCTGCCTGCCTCGGCCTCCCAGAGTGCTAGGAGTCTTCATCATTTTTAAGAAACTAAAGAAAACCATAATCTTACCCATTGTCCCATTATTTTAAAAGAAAGCTACAAAATTTCATGCTGAAACACACCAACAATGTTACCATCAGAGAGAGCATACAAAACGATGTGTACAAAATTGCATCAAAACTTCAGGAAATGAAAGAGAAGAAGGAAATCCAGTTAAATAACATTGACAGACTTGCCAGTACGATCACAGAGATAGAAGAGGAGATGGTGCACCTTCGTAAAAAATACGAAATAGCCGTTCAGCGTCGAAATGAAAGGTAAACACCCAGAACCCACTGTGAGAATAGAGTACCGAGGGATAAAGTTTAGAAATGTCACCCATTTTTCTTAGATTGGACAGTGAGTAATGGTGGACATTTGACATTCAGGCTTCATTGGCCTTTGGAGGAGTGGGGCTGTGTATTTCTCCTAAAAATCAGAAATGTGCTCATAAAAGAAACAGAGAGGAGGGTTTGGGAAGTTGCTTGTTTTGAGATCAAAGTCCTTTCCCAGGCTACCAGTCAGGATGCCTCTGATAGCATCAATTTCTTTCAGTGTAATTGATATAAATAAGTCTTCGGAACTTGCAGCCACTTTTGTGGCAGGTTTGGTCTTATAATATTTATTCTGCATTCTCCCAGTTCATTTTCTCAGTAAGTAAATATGACCTTTAGGAGTGACATTGTTTCTTCCATGCTGCAATTATATCAATCAATTTATTATTTTAGTAGTTTCCTCCAAATTGCTTATGCTCTGAGAAATCAGAATGTGAGATTGTGGAGCCCTGGAGTAATGACACCTGGTATCAGATTTTTGTTTGTTTTTGAGATGAAATTTCACCATGTTGCCCAGTCTGGTCTCAAACTCCTGGGTTTAACTGATTCTCCTGCCTCAGGTTCCCAAGTAGCTGGGACTACAGGCATGCACCACCATGCACAGCTCGTTATCACATTTTTTTCATCAGACTTTATGTGCTATTCTGTGTAAGGCATTTGGGTGTACAAAAAGGTGGTAAAATGTTGCTCCTGGATTCAGGATCATGAGAGGGGCTTTTTAAAGGTAAATGAGAAAATACAGAGCTAAGATTAGCCAAGTATAACCATGTGCATGCATCTATCGAGGGAAGAGTATCATAGATAAAAGCAATCAAAGGTTGAACTCCGAGACAATGTATATGCATAGCGCCTGGGAAGACCTTTAGGGTCCTTCAAAGAACAGCACATTTTCAAAGACATGGTGGGTTTTCCTTTGGGGGGAAGAATTCCTATTTGGCTCTTGGTACAAACCAAAGCATTTGGACAGTGTGTTCCCAGACCCTGTTCAGATCTGTGGGGTATGATCAGTCATACAAACCAGAGCTGGTGGAGTTAGAAAATTCTTTGTTTCCTCCCCATATTCACCTCTCAAGAAGGGGGTCTTTCCCTGGTATGATTACAAAGGACAGATTTTTGTCTGTTTTTAGGGAAATTAGCATAAGAAATATTCAACTATTAAAGATCCTAATGTGCCTGGCAACTTAATATAAAGCACACTCATACCAGAAACACAATCCCTGGCCCCCTGCCTTTGTGCTGCTGGCCAGGCCTTGCTTGGTGAGTCTGGCCCAGGAAAGGGATCTGCAGAAAATCATACTGTGGATCACTTTGTTCATGCATTGGGAATGACATTCTTTCCCACCCCAGGAAAACCTAGGGGATTTACAGAGACACAGGCCAGCCAATTACATGGTTGGCCTCAAAGTCTAGATGCTAAGCAATTCTCCCATCCCCAGAAAAATCCAAAGCATGTATGTAGTTTAACTAGAAAGCCATTGCTAAATATGTGTTGTCTTCTAGAATTATGCTATATTGATGTATATATACTTTGTGCCCAAAGCTAGAGGGGAGTACTATGACTAGTAAAACAGTGGCCTCAATGCCCACTCAGCCTCTGCCTCTGAATTTAACCATAGTGGCGTTCAGCTGATAGAGCGAGAAGAAGAAGTGTGCATTTTTTATGAAAAAATAAATATCCAAGAGAAGATGAAATTAAATGCGGAAATTGAATTACATGTCCTGGAAGAAAAGATCCGATTCCTGAAACTGAGGATTTCTGAGAAACACAGACAGATTCATGTGACCCGAAAATTACTGCCAACCAAGAGGTCCCTGGACACAGACCTATCCTTGCTCCAGATTCAGGTGGGAGAGTGGTCAGGGGACACTTCCTCAGATCATTTGCTCCCCTCCCCCTTTATTAGTGTGTAGGTTATATGAATTTTGTCTCATTTAAAAACGCCTTTGAACACAACTCTAAGATGAAATCTATGCTTCAGGCATCCATGATACAAATTGTCTTTATTAACTGGCAGTTACATATAATTAGACTCCTTTTAACTCCTGTAGTTCTCCTTTAACTTAGTAACCTAGCCTCTGATGTGGCCTCTTTAAAAGTGAAATAAAGCCAAAAAAATTTAAATATGAAATAGCAAAAAATAAAACATGAATATTAAGCTATTTTCTTCACATGTAATATTTGGACTTTTTTCTTAATGAAAATTAGAAGTAAAAATTTGTGGCCTAAACTTTTTCCCATTGATTCAGTGTAGCAGGAACAAATTAAAATCTGTAACATTTTTTCTAAAAGTCAGGTTTGCTTTTGGGTTTCTTCTGATCACAAAATTTTTCAACTGAATGTCTTAATTTTATAAAAGTATAAAAATTTTGAAGAAAAAATTCTACCCCCAAGATAATTACAATTATTCAAAATCTGGGAGCAAGCCTTCCATTCTTTTTCTAAGTAAATATTTTTCATTAGCTCATGCTATAGCCAGTTTTGGGTCCTCCTTTTATTTTTTTACTTAATCATGTCAAGGGGCTTCATGGAACTGGATGATGAATCTACTTTCATATTGCATGTCATTTGAGTATGTGTTTATGATATAGATAATGGCATCTTTCAGTTTGTACAAGTAAATATGCCAAGGTTCTAATTCCAGTGTTTTCCTAGCCCTAAGTTCTCCCATTCATTTCTTCAACAAGTGTGGCCAAATTTAGATTAATTAGCCAGAAAGTCCCCCTAGTGTCTTGCAGGCCTCTCCAGGCTCTGAATCCTGCTTCCAACATTGGGTTCATTTGGGGCCATCACCTCATCAGCCCGCACACGCAGTGCCTGTTCCACTTCTGCATCGTGTCAGTGCAGAATCAGGACTCACTCCTCCTCAGGCTATACCTACACATGACCATTGGGGTAAGGCCTTGGGCTGTGAGCAGACTTCATTGAAGATTTGAGGCAATGGTGTGTGGGGTTACATTACAGAAATGCAAAGAATTTCAATTAGATTCTGACATCCATGCTCTTTACAGCTCCTTGGAGCCCCTCTGTCACTAGAGATGGTCCCCGAGGTGCTATTCCCCACACAGCACCCTCACCTAGCTTGTCTTTCCATCTTTCACCTCCCCTAAGATGGCCTCCAGGAGCTCCATACTTGTCTCACTCCATTTTCCAGAATAATCTGGCTCTCTCTAGCTCTTTCCTGAAATGCAGCTTCAGGTCCTTCTTTGCCTGTCCTAAACTATGAAATGCTCAGTGGCACAAAAGGACTTTAGATTCAATAAGAACAATTTCGTCTCTATTGGGTAAGCATATTCTTTTTGCTAACTGCAAAACAGTACTTCCATTCAATGGGTAAAATTAATTGTTCTTAGAAAAAAATACTTGTCATTTCATTATATAAAACCATTGATCTATGTCTCTATTTTTGTGCCAAAACTATGCTGTTTTAGTTACTGAAGCCTTGTAGTACAGCTTGAAGTCTGGTAAACTGATGCCTCCCAATTTGTTCTTTTTACATAAGATTGCTTTTGCTTTACAGGGTCTTTTCTGGTTCCATATGAAGTATAGAATTATTTTTTCTGGATCTGCAAAAACTGATGTTGGTATTTTAATAGGGATTCCATTGAATCTGTAGATCACTTTGGGTAGTATAGACATTTTAACAATGTTGATTCTGCCGAACCATGAGCATGGTATGGTTTTCTACCTGTTTATGTCCTCTATTTCCTTCCTCCATGTTCCATAATTCTCACTGTAGAGGTCTTTTACCTCCTTACTTAAATATATTCCTAGATATGTTATTTTCTTTGTAACTATCGTGAAGGGTATTGAGTCTTCGATTTGGTTCTCAGTTGGACTGTTGTTGGGGTATAGGAATGCTACTGATTTGGGTGCATTGATTTTGTAACCTGAGACTTTGCTGAATTTATCAATTCTAGTAGTCTTGTGGCAGAATTTTTGGGGTTTTCTGGTTATAAGATCATATCATCAGCAAAGAACATTAGTTTGACCTCTTCTGCCCCCATTTGGATGCCCTTGATTTCCTTCTCTTTTCTGATTGCTAGGACTACCAATTATCCAGTGTGAAATGTAAATTCAGTTTTACTCAAAAGAAATTTTATGACACTACATGCCCTGCCTTATGGTGAACCTTTACCATTTTGACTACATGTGAATTGACAAGTGGATTCTTATCAGTTACCTAACTCTACCAGAGTTAATTCTAAGCTTAAGAACAGTTGAATAGAAAGTTCTTAGTCTTCAAACTGCACTGGGTTGTCTACTCAGCAGTAATCATGTGTGCCCTTAAAGGACATGCTGTGCCATTTCTGTGCTGGCCTGCGGTGTTGGATCCCAGTCGTGTCCTGTTTGTTACAGCTGCAGTGCTTGGGGTGTTTAAGTCTTCTTCCCATTTTTTGCATAATTTTCAGAATCTTAAGGTTTGCATTTTTTTTTTCAGTTGTTTGAAACAGTTTTTAGTTGTCCAACAGTCTAATCCAAGGATTATCATGAGTCATATTCTCCTGGTTCTTATAATGGCTTTCTTTTAGAGATGTTGGAAGCCACATGAACTGTTTTAGGACACAAGAATACTATTTCATAAAGACAAAGTGAGAAGTTTTTGCTCAAATACTAATGGGGAAATAAGCATGTACCATAGTTTTGTTTTTCATTTAGTTTCCTAATTAAGAAAAGGGAACATTAAATATTTATATATGCAGAGAGTGGAAAAAGACAATTATGACACCATTTATAATCCTTTTGTAGAGAGGAAGAACATAAATTAAAATTTTAGAATTCTACCTGGATCACTCTTGGACATGTTGTAAAACACTTTAAATAAACTATTTCATTCAGTGTATCAACCCCTTTACTTATTTAACAATTGAGACTATATAAATGATTGCCCTGAGATTACAGAGGTATTTAGTAGGAAAACTGATGCCTCTTAGTTGTCACCATGTTCCACAGCTCCCCTTAAGTGTGGCTACCATTACTATTTTGGGATAGCCATGTTTCTTCATCTACCTCCAAAGTCTCACTGACTCAAAAAATATAGTTGATAAATAAGACACCATTTTGCTGGTTTAGCAGAAAAGATACAAATAGCTCAAACTATTCCTTACAGAGTATACATTGCATTGAGCCAGTAATTAAGAACTTTCTTCTTTGAGAAGCCATTAAACCTACTGCCAGCAAAGGATTTTAAAATGGGGTCCAGCATGTTGTATGCTGGCTATCCTGGTCTCTGTGACAACCTGCAATAAGGAGGTGAAGGTTGTAAACTCTGAGCCCTGCAACCACACAGCATCCCAATGAATACAACACAGCATCAAAGGGCTACTATGAAATCAGCCTTTTCCCTGACTCACAAGGCACTACCTTACCGTGTAGAGTCAAGCATAGGCATCACCATTGCAGTACCATGAATGAGCAGAAACACAGCTTCACCACAGGTCCCAGCTAGGGAAGCATTAAGAAAACAGTTCTCTTCCACCCTCACCTGGGTTGGTCCTGTTGAAAGATTCTGAAGACCCTGGGCTGATTTTAAGATTTACTGAGCTCTAAGGAGTTTTAAAGCTAATGTTTCTTTCTTAATAGTTTTCACAGTGCACAGACAGAATAAGAGACCTGGAGAAACAGTTTATAAATCCTGAGGGTAAGGACCGAGCTCGCCTCCTTCCAGGAAAAGATCTGACCGAAAAAGCAATGATCAAAAAATTAGACGAGGTAAATATTCTTGCTTAAGACTACATCTATCAGCTCCTTGTTAATATGGGTTTACAGATACCTCTGGTATGGTTTCATGTTATGCCAACAGGCCTATCCTTCATTCTTCTAACCACCAATACAGTCCTTTCATTGTAATCTAAATCAAGCTTAGATTTTGTTACTAGATATTTGCCAAAAGACATTAAAAGCCATTGGTTTCAAGAGTCTAAAAGCACCTTTCTCTCATGGCTTGAAGGAGCAATTTGTCTTCCTGATGGAAACACATTAGCTGCTTGATAGAGAGAGAGGGTTACATTCCACCATGGTGG